>JAGDQP010066153.1:0-11317 GCA_022664845.1 Lepisma saccharinum | reverse complement strand
GAAGCAAAGAATGCAGGAAGATCTAGCTAAGGAAGAGAGGAGGAAGACTGGAATATTTTAAATATGGTATTGTACGGAACGTGATGTTCAGTTGTTGTTGTTTTTATCAATTACACCTGCCAGGTACTCATGGCTTGTGCTGGCTTCAATTTCGTGTCGCTGGAAGTAGATCCGACTCCGGTATCTCAATCCATGAGAGCTATGAAGCCTGCTTCATTGTTTTTTCACAAGCGACCCTCTTCAGGAAAATCATGATGTGTATACTTTACTGTACGGGATCGAGCCTACAAAGCATCGATCATTTCGGACTCGGGCCGTAAATTTTTTAAATATACAATGACATTTCTGGGGCCTTTTCGGGAGAACTTTTAATGCACATCTAAATTTGTAAGTTCAGTAAAACAGGAGACGCCCACACTAAAAATCTGATTATCACTGTGCAATGAAGATAAAAACTAACTGTGTACTGGAGAGAAAAACTAAAGGTAACAGAAATAAACATGCTTAGCTTGTCTGTCTTACACTGAATTAAAAAAAGAAACGCATTCGGAGCAAGCACTTGCACAAATTGACATTTTGTTTTAAATATTAGAGTATTTATATCGTTTGTTAATGTACTACTAAACAATGATTGAGCTCCAGGGCTGAGTGAATACACGTAAGTATTTCCATTTCATGAGAATGTATATAAATGAACATTGCTTTTTAGAGAATTCATATAGTTAGTAAGTGTAAACAATAACCTTTATTACGTTGTTTCTCTCTGAATCACGTAAGCTTTTAAACCGCAAAATTAAACCTCTAAAATACAATTTTGCATTAATTATTAAGTTTCTGTAATTCGGGTTCATTTGACTATCACACGGGCTCGGACCTACAGGTTAAAACATATTTGTAACTTGAATTATTTAACTTTTTTGCGGGAAATGCGTACAATTTTCAAAATTGTTTAAAATGTTGCAAAATAAAAAAAAGGAAGAAAAGGGGAAGAAATATTTATAAGTACGAACAAAAAGAACCCGTTAAAAACAGGAAACATCACTGTTAGTTTTTATGACTGTAAGGAAAAACCAATGCTAGTCGAAACTTGATTTAAACTAGGGTATCTGTGAAATTGGCAGCCAGTTTGTTTGAGAAATGTCATCGGCCTGAACAGTAAAGAACACATCATTATAATACTCTTGACGTGACTCGCTTGTGAAAATTCACAAATCAGCTTTCTTTATACCTGTACCCTAAACACAGGATCAATAAACTTTACCAGTTTCGAATTAAAGTCTACCTAAATGCCTTTATTCCAACTGTTTCTGTACCATAAAAGGACGAGTAAAATATACTTTGTTCAGTAGGAAAGCCCGTGGCGCAGTGGTAGAGTAGTGGACAACAAACAAATGTTAAGATTGTGAGTTCGAATCCCACTGCAGACTGACACTTTTTTTTTCGCCAGAGGCTCGATGTTGGTCTACCAACGCTTTAAAAACAAGAATTGTAGGAAATTTGATATTTGTCAACTAGCAAGTTTGCTGCAAGATGGTAGCAAGTTTGCAGTCCGGTCGCCAAACTTTTTGCAACTTTACTGTGCTATCTGGGAACGTGTTAATATTTCTTAATAAGAAGCAGAACATGATTTGGTTTAACGGTTATATAATCGTAATTTTTCATTTTTGTAATTTTGTAGATGTCGCTGCATTAGCTGATTTGGAAGTGAAGGATGAAGCTGTTCAGCGATTATGGCGACTGGAGACTCCACCCTCCGATAATTTACGTCACAAACTTTAACAGCAGCAGAAAGCGAGAACCATACCGTCTATTCATGCAAAGGAGAATGTTATATTGTTTTGCAAATTGAAGAACATAGAGGAGGACAGTGGTAGCGAGCCTTTCGTATAAGCATTCCAATTTGTGATTAAAATTTGTACATTAAACTATGAAAAACGCTCATAAATGTGAACAATGGGAAATGCTAACAACATTTCTTGTATTTCTCTTCATGTTTCTTGTTATTTTATGTCTAGCTGGGAACACTTATTTTAGCTGGGGGTCGCGATAAAAGATTTATTACCACCATATTCACAGGCTGTTCCGTTAATCGCCAGAAAGAATTGGAAGGTTATTTTGGAAACGATTAGCCATTAATTTGCAATAATGAACGCGAAATTTAGATCCAAGACCTTTAGTCCGTGATACATTACTGTTTCTCGTTCAATAAATGGAAACATCCAAGGTCTGACAATCAAGTATTGAGTCTAGTTTTTCCTTTTATGTTAGCAACCCTGCATCCGATTCGCATATGCCATGTTCAGCTTTGTACCTTTTCTTATTTCCACAGCAGCTGATGTAGTCATGCAGTCACCCAATCTGGAGTAGGCTTTTGGGATCCTCCTCACAGAAATGGAATCACAGAATACCGCGTAGCAGTATCTATCAGAACAAGGGTGAGGAAAATTGCACAATGGGGTAGATTACTGTGAAATCGACTGCACAATAGATGAACATGGATTGAGAAAGTGTTCGTGTCGTCCTAACTGAAGATTTGGAAATGAGGAAACTTTGTGCCATGGAAAATGAAATCTCACCGACTATTTTTGTGACAAGGATCACAACCATGACCTTACAATACGAATATGTACTCTAGATTTATCTACACAGAAACTCATATATTCAGACGGACGATTTGACTCCACCGGCGGGCGACGATCCTGACTGACGTTTTTCACTGATTTTCCCTCACATCAGGCAACTGACACTTTCCCACATCCGTTCCGCTATCCTATGCCATCCTGAGCCATAGAAGTCTAAAGACTATAATTCAATTCAGTTGAACATTTGATACTGTATTTAAAAATTATTTTCTTTCTTTTAAAAAAATGTATGTAGAAACATTTGTGCTCTAATACAATTTTGTTTAAATAAGGAGTGATCAGATACGAACGGAAATGAGGACCCTGCATAAAGGCCCATATTAAGGGCGGAGCGGTTGCTCCAGAGCCCCGCGACCAAGGGGGCACCCAAAAACATTTAAGAATTACTATAAAAACGTTTCAGCATAAAAGTTTTTAAAATGTTGAGAGAGTGTTTAGAAAATGTTGAATGGGGCCCCATGTATTTTCCCGCTCCCGGGTCCCCAATGGTCTTAAGCCGGCCCTGCCTGCATACACGAATTTTCAGTTCTCGTATCCGTTTAGCCCATCACTATTTTAAAAATTAAAAAATATTTGATTTATCTTTGAAGAGTGGATAAAAAAACTTAACTATATGTAATATTTGCTGCAAATTTTCATGCGCTAGATTATAATTTGTGTAACTAATGTCTAAAAATAACCTAATAATATAAGATGAAAGATTAGTTTACAATGGATCTTAATGATAAATGTAATGTGTGGGTGGGTAATTCGTTACAAATATATCTAACTGAGATCTAAAGATCTACTTAATAATGTAAATTTTCATAATTTGTATAATGAAGTACACTATTTATATTATTTGTTTTGTATTGGAAGAAACTTAATTTCATATCAAATGTATATTCAATTTGTTTAAATTATTTTGTTGGTTTTAAATGGAAAATGGAAATTAACGAAAAAAATAAAATATATGCATTTTGAACGACCAAAGTCTCATTTCTGAAAGAATTAATCTCTTTCTCTCTCCTCTTCTGGAAGGTTCCTTACACTGTTATTAGTATTTCTTTCAAATAAACATCTCCCGGAGTTTGGGCAGGATTTCTGACTTCTTTCTGAGGGGAGGGGACTAGTCGGGAGTGCGAATTGATACTGAAAATTGCTCAATTTTCATTCATGCGACCATAATATGGAATATTGTTTACAAGTTCTTAACCATATAGTCAGGCAGGCGATAACAATGATATATAGTTAAATATTATTTTTGTTTTCTTTTGTAGAACGTGACGCAAGCTGACGTCATTAGTACGTGTTTATTCGAGTACGAATTGGGTTGGAACAAGGATGTTCTAATAGAGGATTTGCGATTTTACCAAGAACATGAAGCCAACTTAGTCTTCTGTGTACTAGTTCGTCAATTGACTTATTTCAAGAATTTGATCGTGTGCGAAGGACCCTGCCAAAAAAAAATCTCGTGTTTTTTTTTCTTTCTTTCTTTTGTCTTTAATAATGCTTCACATATAAAAATACGGTTCTGGGCTTACTAATTTGTTGATCTTAAAGGAAATTTTCATTTCAATGTATGTATGAAATCCTGTTTACGGTATATTTTCACGAACTTAGCTTTGAAAATTTACCAGATCAAGTAAACTTTAATATTGAAAAATCTCTCCAAATGGATATTGAAAATACCCCCAAAAAGTCGCTAATCGTAATTTTTGCCGCTAAAGTAGGTTTCAAATCCCCTAGATTGAGCGACTTTTGCCCCAAATGGGCAACACTGCCCCCACCCCCTAAGTGAATAATTGAATGTTTTGTTTTCCTTTGTGCACTGTAGTCAGCCTACAATAAGACATTCGGCAGTCGTCAGAACACTGAAAAATACTGTCGCTAGTAGAGACACTCCATACACTTTGTGTAATGAACAGTGCTTTGAAAAAAACAATAACACGGTTGCGTAAACTCGTAACCAGATACGAACTGGTTGCAGTCGATGCAATTGAAAGGAGAAATGTTTTTGTAGCTACTTTTATCAGAGATGGTTCAGGCAAGGAATTCGATAATCCAAGAAGCATATTAATCGCCTCAGACGCTGTGTTGATACTAGTTATGTTGAGATTTTATTATTCTTGCAAGTTACATGTCTAACACTCAATCATGTTTTCAAACTATGAAGTAAATACATTATATTATATTAATCAAAGTGGGGGGGGGGGGGGGGCTTCAGCCCCCCGTAGCGTCGTCCCTGTACTAGACCATGATCTTTCCTATTTCATCGTTAGGATTTTATTCATCATATAATGAAGTGTCACTTTTTAAAGTCTCTACCATATTTCAACCACAGATTCAGGCTACAGGGAAATCCTTTTCGCACTTCATTTCTGACAATGCTGATGTAAATATATGCACAATCGATGGTAGTAATACCATAGACCTCACAATAGATAGACTTAGCACGCATCACCATTTCCAGCTGCGCTAAAACTGATGAATTTTTGTTCAGAGCACGTGATTTTGAATCCATCCGCTAGGAAGCTCATAGTAGAATATGACGTCTATGGCAGAGCTACCTAGCGGATGGATTCAAAATCGCGTGCTCTGCACAAACACCCATTAGTTTTATCGCAGCCAGAAATGGGGAAGCGTGATAAGTCTCTATTATGAGGTCTATGGTAATACCTTCCTTTTGAATGAAAAACCCACGTCAGTCCTTGACTACGCTGTTGACAGACAGTAAAAACGGAATGAATAATTTTTATTCCATCCTCATTTTCTTTCACTGAACCGTATATCTGTACGATAGTATATGCAAAACAGCTGTCGTAAATATATATAAAATGTGTGTGTAAAAAAAAAAAATGGCACTATAACTTTGGTTTAACAGGAAAAACGTTGATATATTAAACAAACAAACAAACAAAAAAATAACTGTAAAAATTGATTTTTCTGACTTTGCGAAAAATTAGGCGATAACTGCAGAACTATAGGCCTTAGGGGGAAAAAAACTGAAAAGGATGTTTTTGTACGAAAAAAAACTGATCTTCATTTTATGGCAGCACGTTTTAGTAGGACCTACCTTTATTACGATATATTTAGCAAAAACTGTCTTTTGACGCCATTTTTCCAACATGACGGCGTGAGCTGACATTGTACCATATACAAAAACTAATATAATAGAGTCCAGCTATGTGTTTAAGTTCCCAAAGTATCAAAACAGTTGGAATTATTTCCGTCCAAAATCCCAAGCAAACTGGTAGCTGTGTGGAGTTAGGGCGCTAAGCCAGCGACTCGAAAGCCCTGGTTTCGAATCCCAGCTGGGGGCATGGCTGTTTGTGATTGTGTATTTTAACTAGAACGTGACGGGCCGAAGTCAAGAGAAACTAGAATGGCACATACAAAGTAAAGTTTACCGTCAAAAATCATAATTTGACTGGCCTAATCCACTGACGTACCTAATAGATACGCCAAATAGCTCTTAAAATTGTTTTCCCACTCGCTTCCTTGTTATTGATCATGAGAATACACTTTCTATTTTGACAATTGTCTATGATTTTTTTCCTTCTTCTATGGCATACTGAAGAATCAATTTCATTGTTTCCATATTTTTATGCTGGGCCTGTTTACTGGACTAGAAAACACTCGAAAATATGTACTAGGTGAGGACTTTTTGTGTCATTTGGTATTCGGCCGAGATAGGACATTCGGCAATTGCAAAAGAAACTACTCCCATATCTTGGAAAGACATTGATTACATGCTTTTCATAGATTTTCGCTCCTAAAATGTGTCTATCCATAGCCGTAGGTATTCAGGACATACAATCAGCAGTTTGGTGTGATTTTATACCTGATTTTTTTTTCTCATGCTGTATGATGGCGTTCAGTTATGAAACTTTGTGGATGTACGTATGTGTGAATACTTTTATATCAATCACAGCACCCATTACGGTGGCACAAGTGCCAAAGTGCGGAAAAATGGAATTTTTGATACTTCTATGAGTTACCTCCATTACGCTACAGGCTACACTATTTGATCCTGTGGTCTATAACGAATAAAACGAAGTACCATTCAGTATATCATAAGTCGTGGTTCAGACGGTAGCGCGTTTGACCACGACATATCCCGGCCAGGTCGCTGCAGACTTCTCGCAATGTTCCCATGCCTGGCGCTCTGACGTGCACTCAACCTCCTATCAAATGGAGTATCAGAGTGTCCTTGGTGAGATAAAGGCGGTCGAGCATGGGACTGACCATTCCACCTCATTTCGTACCTTAGGTCAATATTATGTGGAGCGCTACCTCCACATCACCCATGCGCCGTCCACGATGCGCGCGTATCACACAGAGTATAGCTTTACTTTTTTTAAAAAAAATAATTCAGTGGGACACTGACGCAAGGAAAGAAACCATACGAAATGACGCATCCAAATTTTTGCCCCACCTCACTCTGTATCAAAAATTCCCCGGAGATATCTGTTCCTTTAATCAATGTTTTTAAAAAGTAAATTGCAGTAGAGGTTCCCCTCTCCATTTTATATGAAGATAACCCCACAATGTATACGCCTTCCTGGTCCCCGTTAAATTAAATTAAAAAAAAACAAACTAATTTACTGCTCTGTGTCAATTATTGCAACGTCTGGTCATTCAAAGTAAGCCTTGCGCAGTGACCATAAATGGTGTCCCAACAGGGATTCAGATTTGAGTTGTCTCGATAAATATTTAGATCTCATTCTTGAATATGGCTTATTCACAAAAACACATGATATGTGGATATAATAGAAATGTAAGTATAAAGTTGAAATTAGACAGAAAGCAGTAAATTGACTTCCGGAATACATTTAAGTGTTAATGAAAATGACGTCAGAGATTTGATGTGTAGGAAAATGCGAATATTACGATATATTCATCACGGCAACAATGCGACATCATCTTTCTTCATATTTCCGGCTCCCCGTCGCCTCATACACCACAACTGCATACAAACAACAGATTTTTCTAACCTCTGGCGTATTCTGATGTAATGAAAACTCCAGCTCTACTTGTTAAAGTAATCTTGCAATCTAGGACGGATGTAACATTATGATGAATTTATAACCAATATTTACTTTATCTTTTTCAGCATACTTACATCTCAGCTTATTCCATAAGTAATGTTGTACGCGTAATGACCGCTGCAATCACGCCATCTGACGAGCGAATAGTGAAGTAGACGGCACGTGCTATAGCTGAGTCTTAGCACTTGATTGTGCAGCAGTGTGGAGGAGGAGAACGGTCACGTTTGGGAACTGTGGCTTGTGTTTGATCATAGCAGTGTCGGAGGATCACATACGGCAAGTCATGATGTGCCAGGGACATCCAACCAGGGCAGCGGAACGAAATATCAATGCCGTATATGGTCAGGGTGCTGTGGATGTGCGAAAATGCCTGTGGTGGTTCCGGACGTTTCGATCTGGGGACACCAGCTCCACCGATAAATCACGACAAGGGAGACCTGTGCAGCTGGACAACGATGCCCTGCGAGCAGGGGTGGAGGCAAATCCAATGTAAACTGTTGAAGAACTGGCCAGCAAACTCCGTATCACCCGTTCATCGTCATTTGCAGGACCTTGGGTACGTGTCGAAACTCGAAAAATGGGTTACCCCATGAGTTAACGGCTTAACAGAAGCAGCATTTTTTTTTTTTTTTTGGTTGACATCTGCAGTTCCTTGCTCACCCGTCACAGAAGTGAGTAATTTCTGGGCAGTATGGTGACAATGGATGAAAAGTGGATCCCCTACCATAACATTACAAGCAAACGGCAATGGGGGCTGAGGCAAAACTGTGCAAAAACAAGATCTCCACCGCTCCAAAGTCATGTTGAGTGTTTGGTGGGATAATCCATTTTGAGCTCTTGCCACGTAACCAGACTATCAATGCAGATGTCTACTGTCAGCCAGCAGCTTGAACTCTTACGGACTGCATTGTTGAAGAAACTTCCTACTCTGATTAATCACAAGGGTTTGCTCATCCACGCTGATAACATGCGCCCACACACGGCAAGAAGGACCTGTTCTAAGATCGAGGAATGTGACTGGGAGAAACTCCCCCTCACAGCGTTTTCCTCAGATCTTGCACCAACAGAAAGCCTTTTTTTTTTTTTTTTTTTTTGCAACCTGAAAGACCACCTTTCCGGGAAAATACCGAAAATGAGAATGATGTGTGACGAACAGTGACCCAGTTCTTTGCCTCCAAAACTGGTGACTTCTTCGAGCGGGGGAATCAACTAGTTGACAGGTGGCAGAGTGTTGTGGAGTCCGATGGAGACTATTTTACTGACTAACGGTAGTATTCCAGGTAAGTTATCTTTCTTTTCCTCACGTTGCAAAAATACGACATTACTTATGGAAGAAGCTGATATACTATGCTCCGACAAGTAATTTTATAGCATTGCCAATAATCCGACCACAAGAATATAAACGCTTTCTTTAATTGAAAATAAGAAGGGTGAGACATTTTTGTGAAATTACTGACCAAAATAAATTTTCGAAAGTATTTCTGCATAAATCAATTGCGACTAACACAAAAACATCGGAAAAGCACGCTTATGAACACTCTGTAAATACTTAAATTCTAATTGTGTACAATTGTTATTACTTTATAGTATGCAATACAGTGTGTCCCCGAAATAATAGTGCAACCTTTGAGAGAGATGAATATTTATATCAAATGAAGAAAAAAAGTTCGTTTGAAGAAATCAAAATTATGCGTAGTTTCTGAGATACAGGCGCTCAAAGTCAAGGCGGCATCGCCATAAATGACGTCATCTCTTCAAGTAATGACGCAGGCTGTATCGGCATAGCAAATCACACTCGGAAGTGGTACCCGATACATCCATTTAGAGGCAACGTATTGGATTGACGTGAGTGCCACATACACATGTTTCGTAACCCAAGAATTATATGATTTCATAGGGTAAGCAGGAAAATTCCCTCTGGCATACGCCAATCATATACATAACTTAAGTGGATGTACTGGATACTACTTCCAGTGAGATTTGCTAAGCCGATATCGGTTACGTCATTACTAGTAAAGATATGACGTCACTTGTGACGATGCCGCTATTACTTTGAGCGCCTGCATCTCCGAAACTACGCATAATTTTGATTTTTTTTTTTCAAACGAACTTTTCTTCTTGATGTAAATAATCAGCTCCCAAAGTTTGTATAATTATTTCGGGTGTTTTGTTGTTGTTGTGAAATATGAGGGAAATAAAAAATGGCTACATAAAAATATTTTAATACAGATAACTGCGATACAAATGTTACCTTTGATTTAAATGATTTGTTGTGTGGTTGCCATAGAAACACTAAAATATTATGTCTGTTGATCACCTTGAAAAGAAATTCACATCAATATGATATCAGTGTATATTAACAAAAAGAATTGTGTTTCTGCAGTCGTGCTCATGAAAATAAATAGATATAAATGTAACGGCTACTGTAAAACAACGTTTATTAACTGTAATTATGCACACAATATACAATATGATTTAAATAGTTCTTTTCTGTACAGTTCCTCCTCGTAACATCACGCTTAACAGGAATGTAAAATAACAACATAATAATAATAATAATAATAGAACAACCACCAAACGTCTTTACAAATACAACGTCCAATCGCTCTCAGGTACACCGAAATGAGAAAAAAATATTTTCTAACAACAAAAAAGAATAGCCTCTCAGGTTTCTCACACACGCTCTCACCTTTCTAGCTTCAAGGTTCGGTGCCGTATGTTCACATCAAGGAGAAGTAAGAAATGAAATGCATTATGTTAACACTTTCCCAAGCATGTTGTGTGAATATATATTATTTATGTATTCACAGGAGATGGAGAACTGAAACGAATGTATAAATTCACTGCTTCCTAGTACACGGTCCTGTCATGAAAAATGATCACGGAGCGTCTCGAAATATCACTGAAGATATTTACTTACGTACGGGAACATCACTTGGAATTGGTTTATGGCCTTTTTAGCATCCGTCAGGGCATTTCTTTAGGTACCATTTCGGTATTCGCCTTGTCAGGACTGTCGGCTGCAAGGTTCGAACCACAGTATCTACTCATTGCCAATTCGAACTTGACTTGAGAAAGCGGTAGGTGTACAAACTATCATCATGAGAGGGGGGGGGGAGGTTGCGGAGAGAGAGGGCGGACAAAATGATTAAAAAAAAAAAAATAGACCCCGAAATCAAATTTACCAGTACGAATATAAACCACAATCGTAAGATGGTAAACCCTACAATACACAGGCTCAGACTAAATGACTCGTCGACTAATGACCCGATCCTGAATTACAATTCACAGGGATTTCCAGCACTAGCGGCTGCTGTATCCAGGGCACAGCTATCCGCTTTACAATACGCAGAAATCACATACCCATCGTCCCCTATCAATTATCACTTCCTATACAAGTGGTCTATTTGGAATTCCAATGTTAAAGAAGAAGCTTACCCAGAACGAAAATCTATTTGGAGTTGCCCTGAATTTGCGAAGAGATTCTGAAACATGCCACACGTTAACATGCCAAAAGTTAGTGTTCAATACAGTAGAAAGTAGATACGGTCAACAATGCTTTCATAAAACAATATGTATCTAATTTATATACTCTTTCACGAAAACAACGCATATTGTCTGTAAAGATGAACATTCAGCATAAAA
>JAGDQP010066152.1:0-11318 GCA_022664845.1 Lepisma saccharinum | reverse complement strand
GCGATCGCCAAACCTCTGGTCACAGTAGTAAATGCGAAGCGGCGTATCCGGTGGTGCAAGGACCACAAGGAGTGGACGCTTGATCAGTGGAAACACGTAATGTATTCCGATGAATCGACCTACACCTTGTTTCCAACAACCGGTCGTGTTTACGTATGGAGAACACCGTCGCAGGCCTATGATCCACACTGTCTGCGCCCAACTGTAAAGCATGGGGGTGGTTCTGTTACAATATGGGCAGTGATATCGTGGTTTTCTGCAGGTCCCATCATAGCCCTGCATGGAATGATGAATGCTAAGGCGTATGAGGCCATTTTGGGGGACCAGGTTCTACCCATGGCCCACACATTGTTCCCGGATGGTGATGGCATCTACCAAGATGATTTGGCACCCTGTCACGCTGCAAAAACGGTGCAATCATGGTTTGAGGAGCATGACCAGGAGCTATCACACCTCCCCTGGGTCCCACAATCACCAGATCTGAGCATCATTGAGCCACTGTGGTCTGTGTTAGAAAGGCGTGTTCGGTCTCATTACCCTCCACCATCATCCCTTAAGGAACTGGAGCATGTTTTGGAGGAAGAATGGTACAACATTCCACACAACGATTCAGGAGCTGTATACGTCCATTCCACGTCGGATCCAAGCTGTTTTGGACGCAAAAGGAGTCCCCACACCATACTAGGTATGATTTTCACACATTTTCAAACGTTTTAGATTTTTTGTCCAACCCCTGTATGTTCTCGGTTTCTATGGCACGCTAGTGTATTAATAAAGCAGATACAAAGAAAGCGACTTCAGAGATCCCATGTTGAAAGAACCGTAACCACAGTAAATGCGGGATGGTATCTGAAGCTAGATCTGAGGCTAGCTTCTCTTCATCTACTTTTGCATGAGGTCTAGCCTGCCGTATAGACTGAGTACATGAAGTGCAAAAGTACTTTAAGGAAAGGTTTAATCTTGTTTACCAGATTAAAAATGTTCTGACAAATCATGTTATTTAAACCAAAATTTGAAGTAGAATTGAATAATGTTGAATTCCCGTAAAAAATGATTAGCGCAAAAATTGGTGGAGGAATAATTTTCTTTTTAATTTCTCATTACCATTTTGAAGAACGATTTATTCAGGGGCGCCAAACATTGATTTGATATGCTTAACTAGCTCGTTCTTGTAACAAATATGTATTGAGATGGTAATGTAAAAAAAAAACGAAAAAATATACGCTGATTTTTTTTTTTTTCAATTTTTCATGCTACATTGAAAAGAGAAACTGCTTTGTTTTCACTATCCGGGGCAGATAACATGATTTGGTTAATAACCAATAGTTATAATGTTTGTTTTTGGATGGAAATATACATTTAGAAAAATAACATCTTTATTATCACTCCCTGTAACAAAATAGTTGCACGACTGAATCGATTCCAACTTACAACCAATGTCATATAGCTAATGCTTTACGATGGGGAAATGTAAAGCAGTTTTCTCATTTATATAATACCCCTAATCGTGTTCTTTTTAAATGTCTGTTTTACGATAAACCAAATTGAAGACCTGAATTGGAAATCATCCCAAAGCCACTTTTTTCGTATTTTTCTGTACCTCGGCATCTATGTTCCAATCGCTATCCACTTGCATAATATTATATCCTAACTCCAGCTAAAATACAAAATCATCTCAGCTGAATAGAATAACATACCAAGTCCTTAGACTGTCTTTTGTTCTTCCTGGAAAAAACTAATACTCCGGTGGACTTGGGATGTTTTGTAATTCAGGTCTTCAATTATAGACGTGCTTTTATGATTTATGTTGATAAATATAATAATTCAAAGCCGCTTTCAATCCACTACTGGATCAGGACTCTCCCGGAGGAAGGAGTTGGCCTACTGCCCCCTCGCAGACCACACGTGGTGGGAGCGGAAATCCGAAACAGCAGCTCTCTAATTACATTACGATGCTGGGTGGGCACCGTTCCAGACCCTCTCGCTTTGAAAAAATAATCCCTTGGCAGTGCTGACAGTCAAACCCGGATCCCTACGATCAGTTCATCATAAATATGACAAATCTGTTAGAACTGTGAACAGCTAGAAGTAAGGAAATTGTATTAATAGTTACTAATAACTTATTTTGTAAGTTGTATGATTATATTTCAAGAAACAATCACACTTACAGAATCTGCAAACTCGTAACTACACGTACATTACGGACCCTACATTATGTGTTAGTGTATGCTCACACAAAATATGGTACTTGATTCTGCGGATCCTCCTCTAAAATGCACATTAGCATAGGACAAAATGTAACTGCATTACTATATTAAACAGATTCACTTTGCAGCTAATGTAACACTAAACCAAAGAAAGAACGTAATCGCAACGATGAACTATAATGATTTCTGTTTCAGCTAATATACAACCCTGATCACATTTTCCTATTTTTTACGAAAGTTCCAGATCTTTCGGCCTGTATACCACTAATTCTTACAGTGTTTCTGATTTTCTCAGTTCTGTTAGACAAATGCCGTGCCGTGTTGGTGTCATCATTAAAGCTCTCAATACTGCTTGTTTTGTTCTTTTCCAAACATCTAGAACGTTTGGCTAAGCGTTTGGAACGTCCAGGTTTCGAATCTCTGCGTCTGCAATTTTGACAGGTTTTCTCTACTTTTCCTCAGTCCAATGAGGCAAATACCGAATAGCAAGTTTCACAGCAATCCCAATATTTCTTCGTGATTTTTGTTATTCTGTAATCTAACATGGTCTCCGGGCTATATTAATTTTGTATTTATTAGGAATAAATAAAATCAATGTCGTACAAAAGCATCGAGGAAGTCGAAATCTCAGAAGTCTTGTAGCTACTGTTTACTCAGAATTAATTATTTCCACCATGCATTTGCCACATACTAATATATATTGCATATAAAAACCACAGAAAAGAAAACGTACTTTGTCCTTTTTATTGATTTTTTAATATATCATTTTAAAAGTTCATACTCGAAATTACGTAAACCAGCATATGGAATAAAGATTTACGGTAAACTTTATTTTTATATGGACCAGTCTAGTAACTTTGGACTCGGTCCGTCACGATTCGCCCCTTAGCTATTAAAATGCACAGCCTGCCAGGACTCGAACCCAGGACCTTCGAGCCGTTGGCCTACCGCCGCAGACCGCACGGCCGGCTAAAGATTTACGGATTATGCCTTCTTGCATGAAATGGTTTAAAGGACCTTTCAAACAGCAAATAGATGGCACTCCTATCTCAATTTAGCAAAAACTTGGCAAAGTACGTTCTTTTCCTGTGTTCGACATATAAAGATAGCTCTTTCAACAATTCAAGGATATAGCTATTTAGATCCTAAAACGTTTTTACTAGAATGATTACCGCGCTTTCCTCGTATAAAGCTTTGTTTCTTAAGTTGTTCTGCGTGTTTAATATAGTAATGGATTTATATATTACATTTGCATATCCCAACCGTTTACATCACTCACTTGACTAGGAAATCCCAACCGTTTATACCGATATCCCAAAGCTGCCAGGAATATTTTGAAGGTCATCTACCTATTCTTAACGATTGGGATTGGTGAAAATGTTTGCGGCAAGTTCGAAGGGGTATCTAATAAAAATATATTAGTCTAATAAGTTACTATAAAATTAATTATCATACACTTATTAGAAAGCATAAATCTATTATAACAATAAAAAATGACACCTCAAATAAGGATCTGATGAAAGTGAATTGGTGCAGGTATTGCAAGAAGATCTCCTAATATGAACAAAGAAATTTATTTTATGATGGAGTTGCGATTACACATACAACGCTATTTTATTTTGTACTCTATTATCATATAGGGGCCCCTGACGGCGAATAATAACAGTACTTCCGGTGATTAGTCTCTGAAAACGAAGCCCTTATGTGGAAAATAAATTCTCGCATGCACACGTGTAGTGCACATGGAAACTTTCAAGTACTTGTACTCAGATTCTTTGATAGATGTGTTTTGTTTGTATATTCCATAATAATTCTCATTCATAGCAGACATAGTAATAAATGACAATATAGGGGCAAGACAATCCTATTCGATAATAATAAAACGAAAACATACTCAGTACGTAAAAATTAACGGGTAGTGAAATGAGAAACATTTTCACTGCGTTTACTATAGTGTAGTGGTTAGCGAGTTAGCTTTCTACGCAGAAGGTCATGATTTCGAATCCCCGCATTTTTCTTTATTTTTTTTTTAAGCAAACACATTTAGAAAATACCTTTATTTCTTCATCCATAACTCACCATTCTATTTGTAATTGCAGTGAAATATATTTTTAGTTTGTAAATGAACAGCTTTAAACTCTCGATAATGTTATTCATAATGTTTCGAAGTCTTTACGAAAATTTAAATTAGTCTTAGTGACTTCTATATTACCGTCAGTCATGTATTATTATTTTATTTATGAAACATTAATTTAAGGCAGCAGAAAAAACTAACGATAATACACAGTAACCCAGTCTAACCCGTAAGTTGAATAAAATCCAAACGCATTTTACAACGAGGAGAAGAAGCACACAAATCGTCCTTTCCCTCGCGTCTCCCAAATCAATTTTGATAATTTATTACTAGATGGCTTTAGCTTAGATTTCCACTCGTCCTAACTACAAAAGCAACCTATGAATGGAGAGTAGCTTCGAATTATCATTTTTGTATTTCGTTACTGTGTCATTCCTTTTCGCGTTATAATTAATGGTTTTGTAATTTCATTTCATTTTGTGTATTTTATTTTCGTTTCCTGTTGCTAGAGGTAAAAATCAGCAATTTGCTTGCCTGCCAATTGACAATATATGAAACAGGAAACTCTGACGTGTCCAACATATTTCTCAAGTTTTCAACAAATCTTGCGTCTTAAGCCAGTGAATCAGTTGCGGCACTACCTGTTAAGAGCAGGTTTATTGGGCGTAAACTACGGAATTGCTTTATAGCTTAATAAAGAGATGGACGACGCTAAAGCAAGGTAGTAAGAAATATTTATTTCGGTAATGCGAACATGAAGGAAAGATATCATGTAATGAAAAATTAGCCCCCTGTTAGCGGTGAGCATACGCAAAAGTACTGTTTACTCAAAAATTCTGTTTACGCAAAGTTTTGTGCCGTTCCGTCCCGGCGTTGCTCTAGTAAATTAACTCTCGATGTTACAAACTTAAAGCAACGACGAAAAACCGTCGTTGCTCTAGGCACGTCCATAATAATAATAATAATAATAATTCTTATTATTATTCATGAAGTGCAATGCACTTAATTTAAAAAGAAATGAAACAAAAATGAAGAATACGAATTAAAAAGCAAAAACCTACAAAGTGGTGGCATAAAGCATACTGTAACACAACATTTACTACAGGAAAAGGAAAAAGGAAGATGACAAAGACTCGAATCGAGAACCTTTCGCATGACAAGCGAGCGTTCTTCCTTTAATACTCTGCGTCAAGAAGAGTAATTGTAGAACAAGGCGTTTCGGAGATATCTTTCTCAGAGGTTTCAGACTTTTGTCCCCGCTAGTGGAGAAACTATAAGCCATCATCATCATCACCTAAAATTTACACGTTGCACACGACTTTTGAAGCCCTTTCATAGGAACCGGGTCTCACCCAGAAGCAGTGTGCGAATTAAACTTATTAGTCAAAGGGGATAAAACATAAGCACGAATTTCAACAGAATATATAATAAATCACAGCCATATTCAATAGAGAGGGAGAGAGAGAGGAGGGAAGATATGCAGTCCCATTTTCCAAATGGGGGGTTCTAAATCAAACCAATCATTCTAAATCATTCACATGAAGCTACTTCAAGAACATCACAAAACAAATGGCTTCTTAGCTGCTAGTGAAAGTTCATAACACCCTTCTCGCTTCCATGAAAATAGGTTAAACTTCTGCCAAATAAAAACTTTCCGATTTTCTATCTTATCTCGAAACTTCTCCTGGGGACAAGAAATTTATCCCTGGCAGGGGCGAAAATTAATTTGTCAAGGTAGGAATCTTTTGTGCTTGGGGGGATCACGGGCATCCCCCTGCTAATTCGCACACTGCCCAGACATATGAACATCAGATTCTGGTGCCTTACTGCTAAGAAACTTAGCACACGTGGGCCGAAAAGCTTTTTATTTAACAGGAAATCTCTCCTGAAGTTCAAAATATTGCTACATTTGTATTAACATTATAGTTAAACTGCACAAGTAGCAAATAGAACGCGAAAACAATTTCCAAATTACAGAAAATCATTTTAAAATAAGATCTTAATAGTATCTTTCGAAGAAAATACCTTTTACAATGTGTTCTATGTGTTTTACAAATAATTTGAAAATCTCCTGAAATTCACCACTTGACAACATGTTTTAATAAGCATTGGAAAGCAATTTTAATACAGAAAAAGGTGATTGCGTTGAAATAATTTTGAAAATAACGTTAACAATAATTTCATTTGATACTTTTTTTAAAAAAGTCTTACATGGTGTTTTGAAAAGAAGTAAACATTTTTCTAAAATAATTTGATGTATCTGTTTTTAACTACTTAAAACAGTTTTCATTATTTATTTGTTACTAAAGTATGATAATTAGAACTATAGATTATATTTCATAGATGAAGTATTTAGTCGGAAAATAATAACATTGTCCGGAAATAGTACAAAAAGTCCGATTTGTAAATTTTGCAGTAGTAGAATAGTGGGTCGTATAGCTGCCAAAGATGCTTGTTTAAAATTTCAAGTTTTTTTTTTTTTTTTTGCAAAAGTCATGACGTTTATATATTAGCGTAATTTTCGGATTGTAAAGGAAGTCTAAACGGGATTAACGCTTTATAACTATTATAGTTCATTTATGATCTTGACAGGAAGGTAGGCATTTTACAAGGTTCAACCGGTGAGCTGGCTGATAACAGCTTAGGGAGGGTATTTCTGACAGTGAGACTCACTCGACTATGACGTATACAAGCTGACCTAACTCGATTTCCCACGATCCCTTTCAGTTCAAGTGACGGCTGATGCATCTGTATCTACACGAATTTATTGAAAGTTTTCAGTAACATACAGTTTGGAAAAAAAGATCAAGAAGACAGGTGGTTTCGATCCAACGACCTTCAGCGCAGAACGCCGGCACCTAGACCACTATACTAGAGAGTCATTGCTTTTTTGAATTACTTTTCGAATAGATCTAGTATTACTAACTTACACACACGCGTTCGCACTGTTCCTTTTCTTTTTTATTTCCTTTTTTCATTTTCTATTTTGCCCGGCCTATTATCACACATTCAAACGTCTGTATCGTATGAGAATTCTTTTGCAATATATCTCCTCTTCATTGCTGCCACGGTAACTTCAAAATTAAGCACTAAACATGCGATATCTTTGGCAGGAGCTTAATTTTTCATACGGAGAATAGTTTCCAATATTCTCACCACTGCATGGGATTTACTTTCTTGAAAGATAGTACAAAATTATGAAAACCCCAGCTGCATATGAGCCGTACCAGCAATCACCCACGGAACCAGAGGCCCTTCAAATCTGGATGGCTATGGAAAATAATTTAGGCTTTAGTTACATTGGTTATTGTACTGTACGCAGCAGTGCCCCTGGGATATGCAGGTCCCGGGCAAAAGTGTTTCGCGCGGCCACTCTTACTGGACAAGTTGATTAATAACATTAGTTTCTACTTATGTTACTTGTATCGTATAAATGTGCTAAAACTAAGGTGAACTGGGGAGTTATTGGCATTTTGAAGGAAACAAATTGTATTCTGATAACGTTAACAAAGGTGACAGATGATATTTATTGTGAAGTTTAAGAGGATATAACAAATTGAAAATATATAATAATTCCAATTTATTTAACAATTCTGTTTAAAGTTGGTTGTATAAGTTTTGTATGCCTGTCACACAATTGATTGATACAGTTGCAATAAGCAAAGATATATAGATACAATGAAATGAACAGAGTTACAGTTAAATCAAAAGTGGAAGATACAATTAAATTAATAGTGGGAGACCTCCTACAGTTAGATTTTCTTTCAATTGTTAAAACTTTCAATGATTTATAGAAGTTAGGATGGAATTTTACAAAGGTTTTTAACTTACAATTTTAAATAGTGTATTGGATATAGTAACTTCCTCTTACCGTACTTTCGGTTCTCCCCGGCGTCGTAGGCTGCTCCAATAGAATGAAAAAATGGTCCGTCAGTCCAAAAATAATGTTTTTTTATTTATACAAGCAGTTGTTTTTGTTCTCTCCTGCCGTGAATTTTTTTAACAAGGCAATTAACAAACTATTAGCAGCTTGTCCTTGGTCTCTGAGTATTTTTGTTAATTATTTGTTTAAAATTAACAAAGTTTTAAAAAAAAATTGCTTTTAAGATTTATACATTTACAAAAAACTTAAAATTTATTTTTTTAAGTACAATACAATATTTAAATAAGGTGTAATATTTGCGTAATAAAATTAATATTAAATATAAACACTTGCGCAAATATTACACTTGTGTCTAGGCCGAGCGCCCAAGGAGAAACTGTCTCTATGCAAGTCGCGTGTGCAATAAAGAAAAACACCGAACCTGACCTTAAATAAACTCCAAGTGCCCTGGGTAAATACTTTTATTAAATTTCCTTATGCGTTACGTAAAAAAAGAACCCTAATCTAAGAATTAGCCTAAGCCTAATCTAAGAATGACCTTGTCATCGTATCTTGACACGTAAATTTTAATTCATCTCAACACAAATTGGTCACTCATAATTTAACCGTTGTAGACACTATTGCATTAAATTGGGAGTTCTCAAACTATGGCGTACTGATCCGCGAAACTTTCAATACTGCTATGTGAGTTTGCTGAAACACAACAAACAGATAACTGACCTAACACATCGTCACTGGTTGAACGAGGAAATATGTCGAGCCCAAGATTCTTCAAAATTGACACATTCTTAATAATGCACGTCCAATAGAGAGACAAATGTTATGGACTTGCTTATCGCAAATTTGATTTCAGCTGCTCAGGATAAAAGAAGTAACGTTTCTAAAGTTTCGGGAAAAACAGGTTTAAATATCAGAGAGAGCATTGTCTCTCGTGGGAAATTGAACAGAAACAGTTTTGTTTCTGGACACCTTTTTCTTTAGAACATAGCTGATCATCTGTAACGTATTTTGGGAGAGCAGTTTTTTTTAATTCCACTTTTCAGGTCTTGAATGCATCCACAGAATTATTTGAACAAATTAAGAGAAACATTTCCAATAAACTTTCCGTTGCTAATTCCTGGAACACCTTTACATGAGTTTACTCCGATACTTGAAAACAATGAGTTTTAATTTCAGTTTAAGTAATTAAAAATATTGTACAGATCCATTTAAAAAGAAGGTAAAGCTATCCTTTGTGCGATTATCACGCGTCGTGGACGGCGTATAGGGGATGTGGAGGTAATGTTCCACATATCCTCAATCAACGGCTCGAAGTGAGGTGGGATGGTCAGTTCGACGTTCGACCGCCTTAACTTACCCACGCGCCCAGGAGTACCAAGGACGCTCAAGAAGTCAGTATGCCACATCTGAAAGCACCAGATATGTTTGAAGAAAAAATTACAGCGTCTTGGCGGGCATTTGAACCCGAGTTGTCCTCTTCGTATAGTCAGACGCGCTACCGCCTCAGCCACGGCGACCCGATTCAAACATAAATACAGAGGAAACATTTATAAAATAATACGCCTATAATTTCTACTTGAGATAAGATAATTGTTCGTCAGAGAATGTTTACCCCTTGTATTATTCAAGGTATCATCCGAAAACTTGCATAGTGCGATAGGGGAAACCAGGAAAAGTATCTGTCAGGATGCTCGGCACACCGAATCGTACCAAGGCCTCCTGTTTACAGCGCAAACTAGCTAACAAATGTTCTGCCTCGTTGGTATAATAATCACTGGTAATAATATCACAAAATTTAAAATATTAGCATTGAAAACTCAGAAATATTCCTTGGACGAACGACGAAAGTATGATTTTCGGTCTAAAAGTCTCAGACTAAATTCTACAGCGTAAATAGCCTGCTATACACACCAATTCCCTCACTACACGGGGAAAATGGACTTGTTTACTCAAACGTATACAAACCAAATGCTCTGGCAGATACACTGGAGAAAACTTTCCAACCAAATACTTCCCCATCAGCCCCAGGTCATGATAGAAACGTGAAAAGAACAGTTACAACTTTTTTCAATACGGAACATGGTTCCAACTTCAAAAAGGTTAAGAAAAAGCAAATCGTGTCAATTATAAAGAAATTAAATCCATTCAAAGCCAGTGGACCCGACAATATAGAAAATGTTTTGCTCAAACATCTTCCTAACTTAGCCATTGTGTTTCTAACAAGAATAATCAACACTATCCTAATGTTGGAACAGACCCTTCCCAACAGATACTTCCCACAATGTTGGAAAACGGCTAAAGTAAACCAGGCAAAGGTTTAAGTTTCCACAAAACTACACGCTAATTAGTTTATTAAATACAAAGGCGAAAGTCACTGAATCAGTCATACTCAAACAGGTTAGCAGGCACTAAAAATCACGAAACATCATTTATCAGTGAACAGTTTGGATTCAGGCAGAAATAATCCACCACCCAGCAACTCGTTAGGTTAGTAGAAAACATTAGAGACAAGCAGAGGTGGATTTCGGTCTCATTTTTTGACCTGGCCCAGTAGTTGGCGGATGAATGCTGTGTGGAAGGGAAATGATTAGATGTCCGCCGATTAGGGAGGATGAATTGTTAATTGCCCCCCCTCCTCTGTTTTCTCTTGTATTCGTCTAGTGAAAATAGGGCACAGAAATTGAACATTGAAAAGCTTAAATAAAAGGGTGAGAGTTACTCACTCTCGAGTACTAACAAAAAGAACAAAAAAAATACTATTAGGAGTTTGTGTCAACAGCGGGCCATATTTTCACGATTATTATGAAGTTTGAGTTTGAATTTTATTTAAGGCCTTAAGGCATCTAAAACTCAGGCCAACTACTATTATGATAATATTAATATTATCAGGCTTTACTTGTTCAATTAAAGTAGTTGCAAAATCCTATAAATTGAGAACAGTCAAAAAGTAAGATTTGTAATTGAGAAAGGTGGCATTTTTGTTGCTGACCATTTTTTGAATAAGCCATATTTCTCTTGCATATTGCGTATACCTCTGACCTAGTCAAGGTTTCCGACACTCAGAAATGTTTAAACGAGGTAGAAACAACAAATAAGTAAATACGCAGACTCATTGATCCGCATGTGCTTGAAAATTACATGTGGGGTATGCTGC
>JAGDQP010066150.1:437-11318 GCA_022664845.1 Lepisma saccharinum | reverse complement strand
TTTGATGTAGGTCCGTTACCATCTCAAAGACCATCTCCAACAATCCAACCTACATATTCCTTTACATCTCTTCCCAATAAAAGGGTGTAACCCTTTAAATGGGTAATAGTCACGGTCTCACTGTGGCTATTTGAAAACAACTTTGATGTAGGAAGTTTTTGTTTGGTGTGTTTAAGTTTTATATACCGAATTGTAATTTTAATAAATGCTTTGCTTATCTACCGTGTTTCCAATTCAAAGCTTCTCCGGAGTTTTCTACTCTGAATTAAGAAGTTATAAACTTGTTAATGATGCTGACCAAGCTCTACTTAGCAAGATTATAGTAAAGATCCTGATCAGGTTGCTCTGTTTACTGAACGGGATCTATTCACTGAAAGTGCGTCCCATTAGCGCAAGTTTGAATCCACGTGCCCTGGGATTAATAAGACGAATACAGCAATCAACAACAAGACCTTTACACTTTTGAAATTTAGTAAAATAACAAAACAAAAAAAAAGTTTACTGCAGTGACAATCAAAGATGCAGTAGTAAAATTTCTTTCGAGTCTACTTTAATTCTATAATAATACGTTGAGATCATTTTTTTCTGAGAGCACACAGAACCCACAGTCCTTTTCATAACAATATCTCCGACATAATTATTTTAAAAATGTATGTTTGCTGTTCTAATAAACTACTATATTGACGGAACCAAAACGTGAACTAAAAATAAATAACATGGCAATTACTAAACTCATACTATCAGCGCATTTAGGCAGTTCTGTTTTCTATTTATTCACTGTACGTGTCGTATACATTTCTTTGATTCACAATTATTTAAACAAGTATATTTTATTACTAATTTGCATCCAGCGAATACCACATAATTCAAAACCCCAAATTATTTCCTGATCATTTCCTGCCATTATGAATCCCTTTAGAACCGGAAATGTTACTGGTTGTAACTGGTCAGTTGCTAACTTTGCTGAGCTGTCATTAGTCATTACCAGCACAAATTGAGCATAATTTACTTCCGTTTGGCGACTGAATGCCAAGCATATAACAAAATGCCTCAATTACATTGTCGATCATCTCTCATGACACAACGTACAGGTCTCTAGACTCTGCTACCAACAGAGTTTGAAAGCAGTAAAATACGTGCCATCGATAAGTGGTATATATTGTGACAGTGTTATGGAAACAATGTCACTTTTTTATCCTGCTAGGCTTGAAGTGCTTGTCGATGCGCAACAAAGAACAAAATGGTATTGTTCTGTCTATCCAGTCTCACGGAGCTACGTAACAATGAAGCAGAATCCAGTGATTTTGTTTGTGACTGGCTCTAACCCCCTGTTCCTGACAAATATTACATGCATTATTTCTGAAGCAAAAATCAGAAGTAAATCTGCACTAAAAATATTATTCTTGTCACAAAAATAAGTTTAGAAAGCATAAATGTCATTTTTAGAAATATTCATATAAAAATATACACTGAAATCAACTTTTATTCGTAACACACGGAACGATTGGAAATCACTGCTCCAGTGATTTTCAAATGAATCCATTATTCTCATAATGTGCAGTGAAGATGGCGTAAAACGAGCTGCCAGGATTATGGAAATGCAGCAAAGGAATTGAGTGACAGCCATTGAGGCATTACCAAAGTAAACAACTTCTCTCTCCACCACTAGCCAATCTGCAATCTCTATTGACGGCATAGTGGTTATCGACGCATTAAGAGAGACGAAGATACATGAATACATCGTTAAAGAGAATCGCTGGCGACCAATCAATAAACTTGTTTGGCCGTTGACAGACTGGAATAAAATTATATTTCGCTGTCCTGTGCCATTCGGTTAATCAAGAAAGCAAACAAATTTAACATGAATAAATGTAATTAATGAAACCAAAAGAAAGGGCCACAAAGAAATTAAGAGATTATTTTTTTTAATTAAATTGCATGATGAACGAACGAATTGTATTTTGTATTTGAGAGATCTCACATGGCATTAATAAACGATTCTTTCAAACGTGTTAGAATGTTAGTACTAAAAGTCTTTTTGGGATATTGGTTACGCATTTCTTTATTTAATTAGCGTTCTAATAAGATAAAAAATATGCAACGAATATCCGATAAGAGTTTTTTACTAAAATGTCAGACATACGTTTTAAAAGTATTAAAACACGTTGTTATAATGTTATTTAGTTCATTATGCATTTGACTAAAGTTGTATATAAACTAATGGCATTTTTAATATTTTATTTTGCAAGTATGAATATTAAATAGAAGGAATATGAGTCAATAAGAGAATCAGCATTGTATTTAGTTTGTGTTTTAATATACCTGGTATGTTTATATGTTACAAAAATTAGAAAGAAAAGAGACTTTCGAGAAGGATTAATGTGAGGGACTTAAAAAGCGATATTGAAACAATTCTAACGTTTTAGGTTATCTATAATCAATAATTTGAAATGTGTAACAAAATATGCATATTTTACATAGATACTTATTGGTCCGTAATGCATCTTTGTAAAAAAAAAAAAAAAAAAACCTCCGCATTATATATATTTAGTGTTAAATACATTTCGTGTTCTCGAAATAATGCCGCATACTTTAGGATGTGATTATTTACATAAAAAAGTTTATTTGAAGAAACTCAAAATTGTACATAGGGCCTATCAAAAATAAACTCAAAGATACACCGCAATAATCATAAATAACCTGATAGCTTGACACGTAATGATGACCTAATAATTTTATTGACAAGGAATTAAATGGTTTAAGAGGGCAAGCACAGAAATCCCCTCTAAGCTGTATTCACTAATCATAAGCATAGTTCAAACAGATGTATTGAGTATTATTATTATTTGTGTTATTTGCTACGCCGACAGCACTTACGGCATTACGTTTCAAGATATGGCGTATTTTCTGACTTTGAGGGCCTATTGCTTGGAAAATAATCAGATTTCGGAATTTCTCCGAGATAACTTTCTCTTGTTTTGATGTATATAATAACCTCCCAACCATTACTTCAAGGACACACAATTAAACTCATTTTTTATTCATTTTTCAGTGTCATTTGCATATTTTTCTTCTGAGCCCTTCATTTATTTGTTCACTAAACGATTCGTGACGACTAAAACTGGAACGTTTTTCACAATTTATTGAACTTTTACGACTAAAGTTTGAGACCATTAAAGATAGAAGTGAGATTCTAGATGTCAGTGTTTATATTCTACAGCAGAGCTGAAACCTGTCACCAGCTCCATCGGCTCATTCAGGTCAAGTTTTGGGCCAGTCCCTGGGTCTGTGTTTAGAACCAGGCCGGACCTGGTAACCCGACTTTGACTCGGTGGCTCAGAGGGCAAGAAGAGTTTTAATTCTTTCCTTGTATTTGAATAATATTTATCTAAACTTTGTGTTTTGATCCATTTTAGTAACTAATCATTTCTGCCCGTCTCGATTTCATTAGATCTTAAGTTTATAAAATCCACAAACGTATATGTCTTGGCCGAGATTCGAACACAGAACATTAGAAACGCTGGTCTAACGCCTCAAATAGTTTCATGTTCCCGGAAAGAAAGACACCCGTCAGGTATGCAAATACCTCTCTCCTCGTACAGGCTATTCAGAAAGAGCTTTCTGTCTGAAGTGTTAAATGGAATAAAAACGTTAAAATTGTTTAATCTATTGGGTTCCAAGAAATAAAATCTTCTCCAAAATTACCTTTTCTTTGTAGAATCATCCTTTTTTCAGGAGGATAATTATGATTTTGCATGTTTGGGTCACTTGATTTTGTGAGGAGTGAAGCAAATTATGTTTTCAACATTCACAATCAATAATTTTAGTATAAGCGCTTTTCTTTCTGTGAATAATGTGAGTATATAGTATAATAAATCAAAATTTGGTACAACAAAATATGTATTGATTTCAAACGAGCAATAAATTCATAAAAACACTTGACCTTTCTTTTATCTTTACAAGTTAAAGTTAATTAAAATTGAAGACTTGAATCGCAATACATTCCAAGTCCAACAGAGTATTTTTTCAGGAGGAACAGAAACAGTCCAAGGACTTGGGATGTTATTCTATTACGCCTAAAATATTTTGTATTAGAGAAAAGTTTTTTAGTTGGAGTTAGGCTGTAATATTATCCAAGTGAATAGCCCATGTAACATAGATACCTAACGAACAGAAAAATGAAAATATAAAAAAATGTGGATTTGGGATGTTTTGCGATTAAGGTCTTCAATTGTAATAGGTTACGTAACAAAGCGTATTTACCTGTATGAGTTGCAACTATTGTTTTCCATATATCCTAAATAAGAAATACAACCACAAATCTAATCTTGATGTGTTCTTACTCTTACTTCCCAAATATCCGCCATTGTAGTCAAAGTAACTTATCTTCCCCATTAGCACACACGTTAATTTATTGTTGTTTATTGCTAAATGCTCTTCTTTTCGACGTTCTGTTAACTCAAAAATGTTGATTCAACCAAATTTACTTGAATAAGTCTTCGAAAAAGAAATATTTAAGTAGACAAAATATTAATTCTTAAATGGTATTGAGAGTCCATTTGAAGACATCGAAAAAATACAATAATATTTTCTGCTCAGAGCGTAGTCCTACGCTCGTAGTCGTACTCTAATCTCATGTCATGTGCTGCGACTTGTGCCGGACATTCGGTGCTGTAAGAGTACTGCAAGTGGAAGTCAATACTGGCGTCGGGTCTAAATGGACCCACGAAACAAGATGTGGAAGATTTATGTATTGTCTTAATATTCGTAACTTTTGTTGTTTCGGTGGACAATTTATACCACACTGGCGCGAAACTTATTGAGAAGAACATTGTCGAATTGATCGAAAATGAACTTTAATCGCACACTGAGTCTGCAGAACGGTTTCTGCATTCCAAGGACTTAAACGTTAATGACCGGGAAAATCCAGATCCTACAACTGTCTCATTATATATAATACTCATGTTTAGTTAGTCAGTTTTTAAAATTTCAAATGGACTTCAAACGAAGGTACTTTCTTCATTGGGTGGCTTTGTGGAACCCACGTAAATAATTTTATTTCAATTTCTTTTAATTTTTAAATTTGTAACTATTATTTATTTCCAAGATCCAAAGTAACTTGTCAAAAATTATCCAACTGTGTTAAATGGTTTTAAAATTTAATAAATTACTTAAGTTTATTAACAGCAGTTGATTAATCTAATCTACAAAGTTGTATCACTGTGTTAGTGATTCAATGTTTGTTAAGTAAAAGTAATAGCTCTGAGAAAAGTAGAATTTTTCCCAGGGTCAATTTTTCACCAACGATAGCAGTAACGTTGGTCAAAATGTCGAAATCAGTTAATGGTTGAATCAAAAGTGGCCTATTGGAATTAATACTGAATTTGGTACAAATTTCTTCGTAGAAGTTGAGTACTATGTATTTCGTACAAACTCCTTCAAATTCAAAGTATTATTAAGAGATAGTAATACCTACTCCGATTAGGTCTTCGTTGCAGAAAAATTAATAAATTCTCTATAAGTAATATTTAAATCTTTAGCCTTCAATACAAATTCTTCTAAACTCTTTCCTACATAGTTATGAAACAGTTCCCAGCAAACGGACATGACGAATGATTCGCTAGTAATTACATGAGAATACTCTTAAGCGAAGGATTTCCATTGCAGCAGGGGCCCATCCGATGCTGAAAATGTTTCCCTTATACTTAATAAATAGAACACGAGCTAAAATTGTAGGAAGTATTCTTGTTAATTAAAAAAAAAATATTTCTCTAGGACAGTTATTTAACAAAATGTACAAGAAAAGTGAGATACAAAACCAAGTACAGCAGTAATTACAGTTCCAGGGAAATAATGATTATTAATGAATGCAAGCGGAACTACGTAAGAATGATGAAGATATTCCAAAGCTTAAATTTGTTTAACATAAGAATGGTTTCAACATAACAGACGATTTGTGTTTTATGAAATAAATAACTCTATTAATTTTAATATCAATGGTTAAATTATGATGTTATGGAACAGTTGAGTAGAAATTTCACTACGCTAAAAAGAGCAGAAATTTGCCGCAAATAATTCCCACGATATTTTTACATGGAAGTGTTCCCAAAAATTAAAAAAAAACAATACAAGAAATTAATGGAAACAGCAACTTGTTCAAAAAAGTAACATTTCCAGTTTAACCTACTAGACGTTTTACGACCCAAAGGAACGTGTACCGTGGTTTGTGGTTGGGAAAATATACCGAGAGAAGTAATAATAACGATAAATAGAGCGAGAACAGGCTATAATAACCTTAAAAACATATGTACCAAACAAGAGTAGCACCTACTCCTATTTGTGAGAAATAAATGAATAAAACCAATTGCGTTAGAACAACTAATAGCAGTCAAAAGGCATATATACTCTACAATTATTGTAAACACATTGGGATGAAACTGTAGAAAAAATACTATACAAAGGGTCTAAAACTAATGGGGTGAATAATCTTAGATATTACAAATGAAGTATATAGAAGAAAAATAAAAATGCAGAATATTCAAGCGAATATCAAAAGTAGCGTAAACATGTGCGAAGCTTTCACCAAATTGCAATAATACATGTCAATCAAGTGAGGAATATAGAAGAAAAACACAGCAAGAATGAAGCACAATAGCAGCAAGTGAGTAATGTTAAAAAAAACACACAGTAAGAATGAAGCACAATAGTAGAGGCATAGATAAATTATATATATCAAAAGTGGTAATATAAATAATCTACTGCAAACGAAGAAGCACTCTCTATAGGAACATCAAGTTACCTGCCAGAAGACAAAAGCAAATCTGAGCGTAGAAAACAAGTTTGAAGAACAAGAATGCTCTATATAGGTCAAGAAGGACAAGACTGTTCAAACTAACGAATTTTTTAAAAGAAAACAAATATCGATTCTATAATTTACGGTAATACCCAGGATTAAATGAAAACTGATTTAGCTTTTGGAAATGTGCTTTGTATTAAGGATTGGTATGTGACAGAGCAAATGTTTTTCTCCTGATACTGTTGCGAAACAAGTAAGTTTACGTAAAGTGGATTAATGATATTCTGTTTTGATATTCGTTACAAGCAAATGTGCTCTAAAATATCAATGAGACATTTCTATTATCCATCTATTAGTGAAATACATGCTATTTTGATATCAGGCAAGTTACTATGTTTTTAGTGCATGCTATTGATGTGAAGTTGCTACTATAAACTTTGGTTGTCTACTGATTGCTTGGTGGAAACTATATGGAACTAAGCTTTGACTGGTTTAACTTATTGCATGTAAAGGTAAGGAATATAAGAAACTTAACAGCATGTATCTTGATACAACCTAATCTCATCTAAATAATTATTTACGTGAACTGTTATTTGAAAACACTAACAGAAACTAACCTAAGAAAACTGAATCTAATGTGTAATGTTATATGATTCATGGTATTCATAAAGGTTATTAGTTACGTTAGTTGCTAACTTTTTTTTTATCTGCAACTAAACATATTTTTTTGATTTCATCGACTACACCTGGAGATAGCCCCTGCGTTGGGATTTAGCACTATTTAAGGTAAACTAATCTAATTTATAGTTCATATGCGTTGATTAAAATATTTATGGTCTAACAACTTTGGCGACTGCGGATCAAAGATCGAGTTCACGCATGATTAAGTTGAGTGTTGACTGGATAAACTTTAGCTGGCAATTGGATATGTTGCGGAATAACGTAAACGATTAAGCGTTTAGAAAAAATAAGTTTGAACGCCATCATAACATTCCTGTTAATGAACTTACAGCAATTGCAGGATGAAGGTGAATACTTCTAAAATTTAAAACAACTCAAGTAGCGCATGAAAATTTAAAACCTACATGTACCGTGCTAGAAAACAACCACCCGATTTTGCCATCTTGTCAATAAAAAATTTAAAAACTACTTTCACTTCAATGATAACCCGCTGACAAGATCACAGGCACGCGAACCGTGGATGATCTGCCCAAAAAAATGGAAAGAGGCTTCAGCAAACATATTTTAATTCCACAAACCCCGTGGCAGAACTAGGAAAAGGCATACTATAGGGCGCCCCCAGCGAGCGGGCGTAAGCCACCTCCATTATCTAAAACACAAATCACTAACCTAACCTCACTCCCATACCTGCACTTCAACGCAGGAAAGTTCACTGGGGTTCAGCCAACTACATCTCCCCAAATCATGTCCCGCCTGCATCCTCACTGAATCGAAATATCACTGTCAGCACTCTACAGCTACACGAGTAGTCTGTTTTTAATTCAAAGTCTTAATAGCAAGTCACCTTTCCTTGCTCATATATATATATATTTCACTTTATTTATCAACGACGTTATTAAGAATAACACAATAGGCTGGTGTTCACTAAATATAATTAAACGACTAAGCACTAAATTCATGAGGCTTCAGGAGGAATACGACAGCCAAGGAGCTGCAGGTGGCCACCTCTCGGGGAACTAAACCACTCAGTTCTGGAAAGGAATACTTTTTACATCACTTCACAACAACGAAAATTACTGTGCTGAACTTCAATCATTTTGACAGTTTTGTCTACTAAACAAAACATATACTGAGACTAATAAAGTAAATCGCCCGTGCACTAAGAATAACGATCACGAACACTGAATCGGAATCACGGAGAAAAAAAACGGTGACACTAAACTTTAAGATAACATTCTCATGCAGTGAACCCAATCCGAACTAAACAAAATCTATTTTCTAAGCAAAACGCTGGACAGCATTCTAGATAGCGCTTTGCCGCTGGTCAATGTAGCTGATACACACATCATTGGGTTCACTTAATGTATAACACTTTAATTTCAAATGCACAGCAATCTTCCTGTACTGCAGCTAAGGACTGCCAAGTCGGGATTCTTGATCGACACATCAAATCCATTCTACCTAAGATGATGGGTTTTCATTGAGTTAGCAAATATATTAATTTAATTTAATTTGCATAGACGCACAAAAGTATAAGAAAAAAAATCAACCAGGACATAATTATTATAGGCCTTAACCTAATTAAGTTACATACAAAGGGATAATTCACAACCAACAGCCTTTATTTAATATATGCCGGTAAAAATAAGAAAATAAAACTCACTCTACCTTCTAGTAAGAATCTCCCCTTGGCTACGCCACATTACTGTACTAGGAAGTCAGATTGAAATAGTTGGATTGCAACTTGCAAAAATTTCTCTCAAGATCGCATTACCTTTATGCATGATATATTCAACTGACTAAAACACTAGTATAATTTCTACAGCCCAAGATTATAATTTTCAGGAAAATAAATTGAATTCAAATACTTCTACTTACTATTGTTTTATTACAAATCTTCCCGTTTAAGTACACAGCATGAATATTATATTAGACGTTTCTTCATGTTTGAAAACAATAAAACTTTCTCGCAGACGAAAATTGAGTTTAAAATAGCAAATTTTACATTTTTAGCTAACAGCTGTTCTCTCGAAGGAGCACACTATATTAACTGACAGTGTTACCGAATATCAAAGAGCTTTAGTTATCCAAATCATATGACATTAATTACTAGCAAAGATTTTTGCTTCCTTGTGAATTAGAAAACTTAAAATGCTTTACAATAGCATACTATGTACACATATATAAATAATAATTACAGAAAATAATAACGTGCGATGCTGTACAGACAAAAATGACCCTAATTTTCACTTGTAGTAAATTTTGTGTTTAAAAAAGTAACCAAAAAAAGGAATATACAAGGGAAGAATAGGTTCATTGGTACAAAAACACAGTGCAATTCACGTAATATTTGTTTAGGAATTATTTAAGCAATGTTTCAAGTTACTATTGGCCAGAAATAGAAACTTTCTATTACTGTATTATTAGAAATTATAAGCCGAAATATTGAGTTATTTTTGTTTACACGCGTAGTGAATATATAACATATAACACGTAAATTACTATTTGTCGATACCTTCACCCCTTCCATTTTTAGAATTAAACAAAATTTCAAAAGAAGTTTCAGATGGGATGAAAGATCAAGATTACTACACCCTATAATATTGAGGAAATATTTACATACATTTTTCATCGAATTTATTACCTACATTCCAGCATCTTTTATAAATTTCTTAACATCAAATTCTGTTATCGAATTGGCAGTATACAGAAGCCATTTTAGAAAACATAACTAGCGAGATTTCAAACAACTTAAACATAAAAAAAAACTAAATTTCGCCCAGAATCCCCGCATTCTTAAACTGATAGAGGAGGAGAAGGTAAAAGAAAATTTAAGCACTCATAGCTTTCTTCTCTTTTTTTCTTATGGAAACAAGTAAACGGCGAATTGGAAATATCCCAATAAAATACAAGGAAGAATTTATTCGCCACTAGATGTTCCTTAATGTATTAATTTTCGGCCTCACTCCTACAAATTTCAATATGGCTACCCTTGGGAACCATGAGGCATGGAACAGCACTCCGAAAAAATTCAGTTTTACTCAATAACTTATGAGTTCCATATCACAAGACTCGTAAATAAACAGAAAGGACTCACCGATTCTGGAAACATCATTCTAGATGTTAGCTGACTTTCGATAATAAACTTTTGACGAGAAATATAAGATGAAGATCTAATGGCATCTTCCTCCACCACCATTAAGGTTGGGTACGGGGTTACATGACGCCACACGCACGGAACACGGAAATCGCAGTCTCGTACCACTCACACAAACAAATGAAGCACATAAAAAAAACGAAAACCGATGAATATCCGGAAATAGGGCAGAAATCTCATACCCCTCAAAAGAAGCAAAAGCCAAATATAATTAAATAACATAGTAAAAATGAAAATTAACTCCGGA
>JAGDQP010066148.1:0-11318 GCA_022664845.1 Lepisma saccharinum | reverse complement strand
TACGTAAACGTTATATCTTCGGAAATATACCGTCACTTCTAAACTTCCATTTCGAGTACTGTCTTTACCTGGTGCTTCTTCATATCATCATTTCAGTGAGGGGGCTAGGGGCTTATCGATATCTTATTGGTATGCATTTTCGAATGAAATCCGTTTTGCACTTGATTTAGGGGAGAGTACACATCCCTGATTTGTTATTACATCATTGTTTTGCTCAAGCTTTGGCCATCTGATGGGTAAACAATGGAAAATTCAATTATCACGCCTTCATTTCACAGAAAACATTAGCATTTTACAATCGTTGTCCTTTTCCTATTCATACGTAGAGTGTATAACTGATTAATAATGCAGTTTAAAACTTTTATTTTACAACCTTCCAATGTCAAAAAGTATTCGATGCTTTTCACTAAAATTAATTTTATTTAGCTAGTAAGTAATTAAATATTATTCTTTCAAATTACCTGCTAAAAACTCTGGTTGGTTCGTTTCTCTCCCCCCCCCCTCTTAAATATATGTGTGTGTATTAGTGTGTCCCAAGTAGTAACTTTAACGTCAAATTGGCATATTGTATATAAATATATATATTGCTCCTTTATGGCGGTGCGTGTGTGTGTGTGTACTGTCTTTGCATTTGATTAGGGGACTACCCAAGCAATGAAGAACTTCCAAAAAATAAACCTGTATAATACTGGCAACAGCGCGAGAGTAGACGAAGAAAGACCTTCCCTTCTGCTTGGGAGATCGACTGCAGCGCTCTGTCTTTGAGCTGTCCAGATGTCACGACATACAAGCTACACTATACTATTAAGAGGTTGCATCTAGCTTCTTTCTTCTTCCTCTTTCCCTTTAATCATACCACTTTCAATTGCATTTTTTCAGTAGACCATCTCTGCACAAGAAATGTCTAAATCAGCTTCTTCTACTCTTGATAATTGTCTCCAACAATGCTAAGTAGGTTGGCTTGTTCAATATGGCGGGAAGGAGAGAAGGAAAGGTCGTACTAAAGGACTTTGTGTTCGGTGTCTGAAGGTGTGCGGGAAGAAAGGGTAAAAACTGGCTGCGGACGTTTAGGATGTTTCGGGTGGGTTAAGGTGGCAGGTTCACTTACGTGGTTCCGTTTGAATATATATCACTTACACAATGGAAAGTCGGAAAGGCAATTTAAGGTAAATTTATGATAAGAAAAAAAGGGATATACTTACAGTTCTTGTTCCATATGCGAACACATATCCTCAGACACTAATATGTACAGACTATCTGCGATATTTCGGTGCTTTCACCTTATTGTTGCTAGAAAAGGAAAAGACGAACACGTGCGGATTGAAAAAAAGACTAATCCCTTTCTTCTTATCATAATTTTACCTTAAATTGCCTATCCGGATTTCCTTTCTGTTAGTTAAGGTAAACGCACCAGAAATGGACACTTGAAGAGAAAAGTTGTAAAATACGATTTTCCTAAGAGCGGTAATCATTTCACCTACATGGGGAAATTTGATATAGTATGTTCTGATACCATTGAATATTATTTTCTAATCATTGGTTTCATCTGATATTTCTAACATGATTGTTGAAGTTAATTCCATGGTTGCACCTACTCTTCCATGCATTCTGTTAAGCAAGTGATTAAGGCGGGAGCTTTCGTTTTTATTCATGACATTACAGTAACGATTAATTTTTGTTCTGCACTATAATCCATTACGAAATGTCTCGGTTTCGAGTATTTAAATGACAAAATAAATTATAACTTGGATCTGTTATGCAAAGCATAACATAACCTGATGTCCATTACCGGTACGACAAAGTCAGCTTTTGTCCAGTTATGGACACTCACTATTTATTACTGAGTTGAAATCAAAATCCTTGATTGATTGAATTGTTATTAACATCCTAAGCGAGCTGATGAGCTTCTCAGGACAAGACTTACGGTTTTGGTAAAGTGGGTTCTGAACCACTCAATTCAATAGCTCGCAAAGGAAATTGAACTCATGAATACGCGCGCAGAAAACGAGCGCGCTAAACTCTCCGCAGCTTCGAGGGCAAAATCATAATTCTGTTAGTTGTTTCATTTCAACTTGGGAAATATTATTTACTCTTCATGAACATAACTTTGTCAGGAAATTTTTTGGTCCTTTTTTCCAGTGATGGACGCGGGGATGGCCATTAATGAAATGATTTGTTTTAATATTGGACTCTATTCATGGCAAGTTAGAATTTGCATCTTTGTGGCCACAAGGAATCTATGGCTTTGGCCGGGATAGGGTAGGGAAAAGGAAGCGGGAAGAAGTCGGACAGGACTAAGTTGAAGGTGTCATCAGGACTGGGGTAAAAAACGTTAAAGCCTCAGTAAGGATGGTCGATAGCTGTTTTCGAACTCAGGGCCTTCGGAATGATCACTTACTGGAATCCCATGAAACAATCAGATAATCGAAGAACAGCATTAAACACATAATCGTGTTTACTACTTATATTCGAAACATCAGCAATGATTATTTAAATTATTGTGATTTATACAGTATGTCCACTACAGGAACATCCAGGTTTTTCCGTGTCCATCACTGGTACAAAAGCACTGTTAGACAAAAAACGTGATTTCCTCTCAAATAGTGTATATTGATAAAAGTAATGGGTAGTAATCATTAGAAGAAAGAATGGAGAACGTATAACATTCTCATTTGATCAATTCATGAGTCCCCACTGGATATATAAGGTAAAATTATGATTAGAAGAAATAAATTACTTGCTGCTTGTTGTTCTATAGGTGAACTCACACTCACTCACTAACACTTGGAGAAATCTTTAATATTTCGGTGAATTCACCTTCTTGCTCGGAGAGTAACAGCCAGGTGAGGATAGAACAAAAACTAAGACGACAGTGGCGCCACGTAACGTACGACGCATCACGTTTTGAGAACAGTTGACTGTTATATAGCTCATAGATTTGCGGAGCGTTGAAAAATAGGGAATTGTCTTGTGTGTCTGTTCGGGAGGGAATTGTGGAAGGAAAAGTATTGAAAATGCAGAGCAAACGGGTGTTTTAGAGTTATTGAAGGTTCAGGCCAGAATACATTTTCGCGTTCAAACCATGAATAAAGACGCACTCTTACAGACGGCGTGTTGAAGTGCTGATCGTAGGGGGTAAAATGTGTATTATGGCAACCAGGAAAGATAGATCAAAATTGGTGTTGTGAGAGTCGCTGTATTAGGAGACTGAAGCATCCAGTTTGTTGATAGTATAGAAGTGACGATGGTTATTAATACGAATGTTAAGAGCACAACATATTTTCCCCACAAAAATAAGTGATCACAGAACTTGTAGGTTAGGATGTGTATATCATTAGGGTTGTGGCATATACCCTTGACATTTAGGGTACACCGGCCATTAGCAGTATTGATAGTGACTGTGGGAAAAGTGATGAAAATGGAGCAGGTCTTACATCTGGGTCTCTTGGGTATATGGGCGCAGGTTAGGAGTGGTGGCGAGAAAGCATTCGTATGGAGCAAGATGTTTCTAAGATTATGGATATCTTGAAAAACTAATCTCGGTTTGGTGGGGAATACTTATCTTGTGTCTGGGTCAGATTGGAGAATGAGGAAATTAGAGTGTAGGATTTGCTTGACCTTGGTTAGTTTAGGATGGAACTGGGTGGTTAGAGTCGGCGGGTTTTGCGCCGCCAGGTTGGGATTAGTGTTGGAGGTTTGAGTGGATTGAATGTGTGTGAATGCATGGCGAATCTGTTTGGTTACAAGGTTAGATGGGTAGCGACGGTTGACTAGAGCATCCTGGAGGCGTTGGTTGTACGTTTCAGTAGCAGAGGTGGTGAAATTCAGGCGTTGTCTTCTGAGTACAAGGGAGAAAGGAATTGCTTTCTTGGTGTGTTAAGAGTGGGAACTTGAATAGTGTAAATACTGCATGTGGTAGATAGGATTTATGTGAACGGAAGTAGTGAGGGTGTGTTTTTTTTAAGGTGATGTCCACGTCAAGGAATGTGACTTTTGTTAGAGATGGACCAAGTGAACTGGACAATATGGAATTGGTTCAGCTGTTCTAGGAATGTGTTGAGACTGGTTTCATCATGAGCACCTCAATACGCCGTCTGGGGAAAGGCGTCTTTATTCATGGTTTGAACGCGAAAATATATCCTGGCCTTACCCTTCAATAACTCTAAAACACCCGTTTGCTCTGCTTTTTCAATACTTTTCCTTCCACAATTCCCCCCCGAACTTACACGATGTACAATTGCTAACTTTTCTACGCTCCGAAAATCCATGAGCTATATAACAATCAACTGTTCTCCAAACTTGATGCGTCGTACGCTACGTGGCGCCACTGTCGTCTTAGTTTTTGTTCTATCCTCACGTGGATATCTGTTACTCTCCGAGCAAGAAGAAGGTAAATTCACCGAAATATTAAGATTTCTGTACTTATAAGTGTTAGTGTGTGTGTGTTCACCTATAGAACAACAAGCTGTAAGTAATCCCTTTCTTCTTATCATAATTTTACCTTAAATTGTCTTTCCGGTGTTCCTTTGTGTTAGTATATATATAACTAACACAAAGGAAAGCCGGTAGTTTAGAGTTCCCGTTTGCTCTGCATTTTTAAACACACTTTCCATCCACGATCCCACCCTGTACTTACTAACTATACAGTTATTATTGTTCCAAACTCCGGAAATCTACGCGCTACAGCAGTCAGTTGTTCTACAAGTTTGATGCATCGTTCGCAACGTATCGCTACTGTCTCTTCAATCTTGTACTTTGACAACACGTGCACTTCGCTCTCTTCCTCTACTCTTAAAAATGTGCAACTGTGTGCACGAAATATCGTAGTGACTTTTACATGTGATTATATGTGTGATCTAATACGGAACATATAAGCTGTATGTATTTTCCTTTATTTTCCTTCACTTTTCTCATAAATTTACCTTACATATAAAATGGTAAACAAGGTAGAAAAAAAGGATACTTGAATAGTGAAATCTTGATAGGAGCACGCGAACTTCACAAACACTATAGAAAATTAGTACGTTTCGCAATTGAGTTTTCAACTGGTAGGAAGGAAAATGGACAGAGCGGACAGGTTGCGGGAGTGGTGTTAAGAAAACGCCATATTGCCAATGATGCTGGGTGACAGTGTGGCCAGGTTATGGAGGCGGGGAAAAGACTAGATGGGTCGGAGAAAACACTAAATGGAGAATAAAGTACAAAGATTACTAGGAGCAGTTAAGGGGTTTCCTGAAGAAATAAGATTGTAAAGAATTGTAGGGGAGGGAATAATAATAATAATAATAATAATAATAAAGATGGAGGGGAGAACAAAGAAACAACATAAAAAGACAGAAATAAAAGTGCACCTAGAGACGGAACAAGAAAGAGAGAGGAAGAAGAAGACGGCACTGCGTTGAAAGGAGTTACAGGCAGTTCAGACCGGGTTTATGGTTGGTGCAAAGGATGGAGATGTACGTCTGCTCCCATCTCTTTCTTACTGTGGCAGGTGAGTCAGGGTTTAGGACTTTCAAGTTTCTGACTCGAAAGGTTTCGACAAAGATGCAACCAACCATGATAAGAAATGTGTTCGGGTATGGGGAGTAGGGTAGTCCTTATTTTATGATCCTGTAATTTTGACGGGGACAACCTCTGGTTTTGTACCACTTACCGAAAAGTAATAATGTGTAAAATTTAATTCCAATCGGATGATAATAAAAGATGCCGCAAACAACTTATTTTTTTTTAACAAATCACTTCGTTGAGATGACGTCCAATAGATGCCAGCATGTATTGGAACATATTTACAAGATGTTAAAGTAATTAAACCGTAAAGAAATCGAGTTACAACTTCAAAGATATTACAAGTGTTATTGTTGCATGACACATTACTATTTTGATTAATATTTTTTTTACTTTTTATTTTTTCCAGAAATCAATGTTGTTATTTAACTTATTTATCTGTACACACGTCCCGTAATGTTTCAGTTTTGTGAAGTTGCGTCGAATGTCGATTCTGCTTGACGTGCCTTGCTTAGTGACGTTAAGTTGTGTGTGTGTATTATGATCTGTAGTTATGTGTGTGTTTTAGTGTTGAACGTTTGTTGAAGTACGTTAGCCTCAATGCAAAATTCCGAAACTAGTTTAGTAGCTCAGCACACAATGGAAACTAGAAGCTCTGATAAAATTTAGCTGTTACAACATGACGAATCTCAAATCGTTGGTTCTAAGTTGCCATCAAATGGACAAGCGCTCAGAGTTATATTTTACAACCTTAAGAAAGTCAGATTAAGTTTACATTCTAGTGCATATTTAGTAATCAAGGAGGTGGAAGTATTTTGGGAAAATGCTCGTATCCCAGCTAGGAAATTTCAACACAGCGTAGAGAAGCTGGAAAAACTTTACGCAGAATGGAGAGCTTTGCAGAAGTCTTCTAACCGGAAAACTGAACCTTAAAAAAGAAGGAGCCATTTACACAATCCTTAGATGATCTTTTCGACATAGCGCATTTGCAACCTTAGAACTAGTCAACAATGACAAAGATAAGCAGTTTCTTATAAATCAGAGGAAGAAGGGACAACCAGGATGCGGACTTTGTCCTGCTGGAGAAAGAAAAGAAGTAATGTTATCGTAAACAACAGATGGAGCTTAGAAAACAGCGATCCAAAGACGAGAAGACACGGTTGTTTGAAACAGTTCAATTGCAGTCTTCAGTTAGCAGGGAAGAAAAATCAAACGGATCCTTAGAAGAAGATGATTTGAACAATCCATCATGTTCAAATGATGCAGCTCAAGATGGTCGAAAGAGGAAGCGTGCTAGTCGCCATTTTATTACAACAAAATTATTGCAGTGCTGGATAAATGTAAGGTAAGGTATGTGCCGTTCATATTTTAACCGCTGCTGCCGAGGCCCTAAAACAGGTCGTAGACGAACTTATCATTAACAGGTCATCCATATATCGCTGTCGTGATGGTCTACGTAAATTACGTGCAACAACACTTCGAGAAGTTTTTGAGAAGAAATAATCAATGTAGTTACCGTGCATTGGGATGATAAGATGCTTCCAGTAATAACGAAGGAATTAATCGATAGGCTGCCTGTAATATCTTACAATGAAACCGAGCAATTACTTGGAGTTCCTCAATTGCCATCTGCAACCGGACGAAGCAAAGCAATTGCTGTTTATAGCACTCTAGAGGAATATGGTCTCGTCGATAAAGTTCAAGAGCCTGCATTTTGTTAGAACAATATTTGGGTAGGGATATCTTATATTTATTATGTAGACATCCCATTTATGAACTTGCATTGAGGCACTTGAAGATAACAAAAACTTCAGGTCCAAACATTTCTCTTTTTAATCGATTCCAAGAGGCTTGGTGTCATATTGACACGACTAATTTCAAGTCCGGTAATGAAGACGAGTATGTAAAAGAAAAGCTACAGGATACGGCAGAAAATACACTGCAGTTTGCTTTACAGAATGTCAAAGATTATTTCACAAGAGAAGATTACAGAGAACTTATCGAACTCACCATTATTTTTCTTGGAGGCGTTCAGCCACGAGGAATATCATTTCGGGTTCCAGGAGCTTTCCACAGCGCTAGATGGATAGCAAAAGCCATTTATTCCATGAAGATAAATAAAATACATTTTTCGGGAAGAATTTCCATTGACAGAAATAGAAGCATTTGCGATACGTGATATTTGCATTTTTCTCGTAAAGTTATATGTTAAAGCTTGGATTAATGCTCCTAATGCCGTGGAAGCACCCCATCAAGATTTCAATTTTTTTAAGAATCTTCACTATCATAGCAAATTTGATCCTGATATAAGTCGTATTATACTGAAGACATTTTGTAATAATTTGTGGTATTTGGCTTCCATTATCACATGAGACCAAAAAAAAAAAAAACTATTCAACCAGAACACGTCGAAACCCTCACAAAACAAGGTTTTTAGAACAATTTATCCTTCCAAGTTCTAAGAAAATTTTCGACAGATTCGGTATCGAGGCAGATTTTCTTGAAAAGGATCCACTGGTTTGGGAGCATGATATTAGCTACGAAAAAGTTTGTAATTTTTCAAGCAGTTGAAAGTTGTCAACGATACCGCAGAAAAAGGAGTTAATGGAGGAGTACAATAATCTGTTGACCAAGAAAGAGGATCAGAAACAGTTTGTTATGCAAGTAGTATCTAATTACAGACGTTTATTTCTTAACGCAACTCGAAGTACATTATCCAAAGAATTTGGAGATTCCAATGTATAAAATTGGACTATTACTTAGCAATTATGTGCAAAATAAAGGTTTTTCTATGTTTGACATATATTATGAATGTTTTTCCTTGCAGTTTGTTAAAAATGCAGAGTATTCAGCTTTTATATTACCTTGAAAAATGATTCAGAAGGAATATTGTGTAATATTATAAACGGTACTATTTGAGATATTTAACCCTACTGCGGCACCCTTACATTTATGCAAAGTAAGAGATATTTGGTATGGTGTATGCTGCACTGAAGTAGTAACAGTCTAGGGGTGTCCCATCATGTTCCTCAATTTTTTTTTCGCTGGGTATACGTATAAGGACCACCCTAATTGGGGAGCTGTGGAAGTTGAGATTTGGAGGAGTGGCGATGGCTGTTGATGCGAAATGTTAGAAGAGTTTGAGTTTCGCCAACGTAGAAGGAGATTACAGAGTAGGCGATAAATGAGGTTGGAAGATATGCAATTACTGGAGTGTCTGAAAGAGTACATATTGTGAGTAACAGGATGTACGAAGGAAAGACTGGGATCAAAAATAGGACAGGTTTTGAAACGGGGTCTATTGAACTTGTTCTTTTTGACATTTTATCGTGAGAAATTCCTGGAATTTCGATTTACAAAGATATCAGTTATTGTAATATATATTTAAATGTTGATAGCAGTTTTACATTTATTCTGAAGAAGTAACTTGTTTTGGGCTACATTCCTTTGTCACCTCACAAAAATCAATCAGCAGCCAAAGAAATGAGGCAGAGAACAATAAACAGCCCGCATACAAACACCCGTTCGGTGACTCTTCCCTGCTGTGCTAAAGTACAAGGACGGTTAGATAGATTGATTAGAGATAAGTTTGCTTTAATAAATAAAAACGCGAATGCTTTTGAAAAACGTCAGCAATTAGTACAAGGTTTACCGTCTCCCATATGGAATAAGATAGAGGCAGGTACCCTTGTACAGATTTACAGGCAAAGTAAAATTAAGACAAGCGAACTAGTTAGGAAGATACGAAACTTAGGAGGTACATGGTTATTAGCCCAGTTCAAAATCATCATCATCAAAATTGAAGACTACGTTGAAAACCTAACAGACATTGAAGTACCTAACAAATGTTTGCCATTATTTGAAAAAGGTTTAAAACACGCGATTCCGCACAGAAATCCCCCCCCCCCCCCAACCCGCTTTATCTGTTCCGTTGAAAAAGCAGTAGATTTGCTACCTATCACCATTGATAAAGATAGGTTCAGAAACGACTGCCTCTACAGTTTAGGTTGCGCTATTAACAGTGGCGGTTTTTCGGATGAAGTTGGTGAAGCTGTACTTCACCTATTATTTTATTTCTGCATTAATTAAATAAAGAAAACACTAGTTTCAAAAATACTGAAATAAATATCATAAAATGACAGCAAGAATAACACCAACGCCATCCGTCTTGCAAAGTAGGCTCCTTTGGTTTCTCAGCAAAAGGAAGGAAGGAAGAAAAGGAAGCATTTAGGATTGTCCCTAGCTATCTTCTTTTCTACTGACCTTGAGCCTTAAGCGGAAGTGAGGTCCACTATTTGTTGCAGAAGGTGAACTTCTAGGTCAGGCCATTCTGACCAATCAGAAGCGGCCTGGAACTTAGCGTTGGCAGAGACCTACTCCTTTCTTCCCTGCTCTGTGGCGCCTATGAAGTTCTCTCTCGCTCTTTCCAAAAGAGATTCACTGCCCAATGCATGGTGAGATACTGGAATTGTTTCTCAAAATCCCACCTTAGCAGCACTGCGACAGGGCTGGAAACTACATGATAATTACCACGGTCATAAGGAATTTCATCGTCTGTACGATGTATAATCCAGATTTTAATACTAGAAAATACATAGTAAATTGGATGTTTAGCATCTTAGCTAAAGTATGTACGATTTTAAAACCTAATAAGTTGATCTATCACCTCGCTTGTAAGATAAAAAGAAGGGAAAAATTCAAACGCATGTTGCGGACGAACTAGAAAAATTTCAACGTAAATATAACTATCCAGTCGCTGAAGTCTTCTCACTCAGTGTTGAATGCAGAGAATTCAGGAGGTGTGTGGGTAGTTGGGATAGGAATTGCGCTAAAGGAGGAACTTTACTTTCAAGAACAATATTTTACCTTTTGCTATGACTCATAACAAACTCCCTGGAGAATTTTGAAGCTCCAATGGGGATTTCTCTCGCCCCACCCTCTAGGTTCATCATTAGTACCATCAGATGTAATTATTATACACGCATACGGAATTGAGCCTATGTCGAAACCAAATACTCACCTTTGGTATTGGGGTCGTCGGATCGATTTCTGCTCATGCTATGTGGGCTTTGTGGTGAACAAACACCGTGTGCGTGGGTTTTCTCGAGGTGCTCCCGTTTCCTTCCACTTTCTTCATTCCACCAATTCATCCCATCATCATCCATACGCCCTGGGCCATAGTTGCCTAAAGGCCTTAAAATGAATTTTAAAAAATCGAAGCCAAGTATAGGAGTTAATCTGCCCATCAAATGTTAAAGCCACAATTTCCCACTTAAATGGAAACAGAAAAATATATATCCTCGTCATAATTCGGAGCATATACAAATTTGATAAGTGACATAAATATTTATATTAACTTTACATTAGTGACATAAATATTTATATTAATAAGACTTTATGTATATTAATGGGTCGCGTCTTCACCATTAGGTTTTAAAGACTGCTTAAAAATCTTTGTCGGTGAAAAATTGATCGTGTAAGTTTATATTGCAGATACATGCATTGATTATTTATACGAAGAAAATTTTAATATTAATATTTATTCAATGCATAAAATGAAAACAGCGAAATACTGTAAGTTTAACTAGCTAGAGGGACTCGCTCAAGCAGATACTGACAAAACCCTCCAGGATTTTCCTTGGTGCGTGAGAATTTCATCCTCGGTAGTTGATTCCGAATATCATCTGAACCAGGGATAAATCTTTATATTTCTACCCAAACAGATAGTAGGTTGAAAGTTACAAGCAAATACTAGTTTTATAATCCCCCTTCGTAATTTATAACAAATCGAACACTGCCTAAACCTTTACCAT
>JAGDQP010066146.1:0-11318 GCA_022664845.1 Lepisma saccharinum | reverse complement strand
TGTTTTTAGGTTCCTTGATAGTAATGCTGTAGTTGAAAGGAACCTTCTATTCCCGCTCATAGTATCCGTCCGTCCAGATTTAGAAATTAAATCTCTGGAACTACGAGGGTTAGAGAGGTGCGTTAGGTGTCGTTGGAAAGGTCTTGACTAAAATAACTCAGAGTCACTGGGCCCATCCTGATTGGTGCAGTGGTTAAGTGTTGCCAACCCATTTTCTAAAAAAATCAATTCAAATTGCTTTCATTCAGTTAGACCTAGCTGCGCCTAACTTTGCATGAATATTATTCGACACAATATAAAAACTGTGATGACCTACGTTGTCAAGCTACCCACTTACCAGTGTTGCCATCTTGTTTCTATAAAATTAATTTTTCACATTATTTCCTTTGTTTCAGTCATAGCAACAGCAAACTTGGCATAAACATTATTTGACTCAATAAGAACATACAACGGATGTTCCCGTTCCCCAGGAACTGCGTGTCAGTGTTGCCAGTGCATGCCAAAAATATATCTCATGAACCGTGAGATGTAGAGACATGCATGAGGTGTCGTTCGAAAAGTAGCCAAAGTGTACGTACAGGAACAAAGAAAGTTGTCGGAGAGGGATAGGAGGGACATGTTTTTGTTCTTACCTCTTTAACAACGCGATGTGTATTGCGTAGTGACTGATAACCACGCCACAGGGCAAAGGGTAATCACGGTTGGCGATGGAGGATGGTGGGGTTTGAACTTTGAGGTGACATAATATTATATGACTGGTTTCAATAGCAGTACTCTTGCAATCGATGTATAACTCAACAATTTCTTCTTTTTCTATGCTGCTGCTTTTATTCTCTCCCCTCACAACTCTAAAAGAAACCAAAATAAGACTAATATTTTCTTTAGCCGAAACAAAATCCCCCAAAATACATACAAATTAGGAAACACTATGATGATGCCCTAGATATCCGAGATTCGGATATCCGAAACTCGGATCTGCATCCGTTTGGCCATCCCTAAAACAAAGCATTTATGCACCCTCAATGATCTGTACTTCTTTCCTTATTTTCATGTCAGGAAAAAGAAAAAAACTTTGTAAACTTTATTTTGTATGGGCCATTTTTAGTAACTTTGACTTCGACCCGTCAAGATTATGAATGCGATGCTAGTTAAAATTCACATCTATGCTCAAGCCGGGATTTGAGCTCGTGAGGGTTCGCGTCAGGAATCTCGTGAGGTGTATTTGTCGGTGTTATTTTGTAACACACTGCATACCAGTGATTTTCAACCGCTGGTAAGTCTAGGCAAGGGAAAGCAAGGCAAGTCTAAAACTTCGAACATTTGAAGACGCCGCACATGTATATCCATTGGTGAGCTTTTTCAATAACAACAGTTTATAATCACGGTAATCTTTTTCGAAGACCTTGTATTATCAACTGCTCAACGTTTGCATGTTTATTATCTAATTATAATTATTTTAAAAAAAATTATCGTAAGCGCTAAAAAGGCATAATTTATTCGAAAATAGCTTTATTTTTAATCCTCTATCCAACATTGTTTCCATTTTAAAGATTTAGTTTTTGTTATTAGTTAATAATTAAGTTACTAAAATTTCAAAATTTCCGGAATATTTTGTGGAATTATTTTCAGGTTCTTGAGCAAAAAGTATTTTTGAAAATGTCCTAGAATGTGACAAAGATTGCAAATCAATTTTTTGTTTTTGCGATTCGATGAAAAAGAATTGTTCCGTGTAGCGAACTCAAATAGGGGTTGCTGTTTCCGCCCATAAAATTCATTTTATCTTATCAAATTTAGTGGAAGTCAGTAGAAATCTAGTGATTGTTTTTATATTTAACAGGCAACACTGCCCCAATCGGTCTTTCAAATAAAGAGGTCGATTTATCCCTATCTCTAATAGTATGGGAGTTACAGACAAATTGTTTGTTTCAAGCATATAAAAATATTTTTAACATTTAAAAATTATCATTATCTGGCCTTTGCAGCCTCATGTATACAGGCCATTCATTACATCTTAAACTTCAGCCAGGGAGAAAGAATGGGAAAGATATAGACTGACCAAGTACCTCTGTGGAGGTGGCAAGAGTTTGCCTGTGGATCCGGACAAAATTCTTAAAAAACGTCATTAGGAAGGTTGGCGTGAGAGAGACTTACGTGTGTCATCTTCCCATCTCAGGGCTCATCCCAAATCAGTGACCATAACCACTAGACCACGGGGGCCGGCTAACACGTTTCATTTTTTAGGCCTTTATGCAAGTTTGACAGCGCGAGAGGGCTGGGTCAAAGAGTCATTCGGTGTTAATGTATCTTCAGCTGCTCTTTCGGATACACCCTTTAGTTTTGAAAGGAAGGGGTTAAATGCACGAAATGAATAGGCAAACCCAAATTTTGGGGGATGACCATCAAACGTTGCTTTTATTAACTCCCGGAGTCCCTGCTATAGAATCTGCTTTTAAATTTTTGCTACTCACAATAGTTCCTGGGTTATAGGCGTTTACTTTTTGTTTACGAGTAGTTTTTGCATGGAACCCATATGATTATATGGGACCACTCTAAGCCCCCTCTCGGCCTTGGTTTTGAGAATTTTTCTGTGAAATTTTATACCGAACTACCTTGGTCCTTTCTCAATCCACTGACAAAGGCACTCTGCTCTGTCTTTTATCCTTTTCTCTATTTCGGGAGTCCAACGAGGGATTCTTCACTGCTTTATAACACTTATATGTCCACAAGTTCACACACACACACATCGACAATTATGTGTGTATACGCTAGAAATGCCGTCTGTTCTCGCTAGCAGCTTGTGTATACAGACTTAAATTTCAGCCAGGGAGAAAGAATGGGAAAGGTGCTGATTGACCAAGAACCTCTATCTAAGTGACAAGAGTGTTCCTGTGGAATTGGGTAAAATCCTGAAAAACGTCAATCAGGGTGGTTGACATGAGGACGCCTTCCCATCTCAGTACTTAAAATAAATCATAGACCGTAACCACTAGACCACGGGGCCAGGTTAACACCGTTTCAATTTTTAGGCCGTTATGATATTTAGGTAACTTTGACTCAGCACGAGCCGATGTTTGGTGTTTTCATTCAAACATCGGTTTTCGGTGAATTTGTTCAAACCCCGGTGCTTGGTAGTTTTATTCAAACCCCGGTGTTTGGTGCTTTTATTCAAACGTAGGTGTTTGGTGTTTATGTTCAAACTTCGTTTTTTTTGGTGTTTTCATTCAAACTTCGGCTTTCGGTGATTCTGTTCAAACTAAAATGTTTCATAAAAACCCGAAGTTTGAAGCAAAACCGATCTTTGATGAGAAACCGAAAACCTGCTTTTGAAGAAAAACCGAGTTCTGAAGAAAAATTGGTGTTTGACAAAAGCCGAAAACCGGGTTTTGAAAAAGACAGTGTTTGATAGAAATAAAATTAAAAACCGGTTTCGGATTTTTAAAAACAGGTTTCGGGTTTTTAAAAACCGGTTTTTGTGCCCATCCCTACTTTTAACTCGAACGTGACGGATAATCGTGACGGGCCGAAGTCAACAGTTACTAGACTGGCCCATATAAAATAAAAGTTTACCAATTTAAGAGTGGACATGTCAGCGCTGAAAGGAACAAGGCCTGGATCACGGCATAGTGCAAGAACTCCTGGTGTGAGTTTTTCATGTTCAACTTCCTATGGAGTATTGCGTATGTTGTTTCATTCGATATTCCAGGTTCTTATTTTTACACTATCTCGTCTATTGCCACATGACTGTCACTCATGGCTGTTATTCACAACTTCAATCATATCAGGAGTTCTTGCACTACACACCTGTCCAAGACTCTGAGCACTGCATGCATTTGATTTCCCTTGTACTTCGCATGACATTCACTCACTATTAGCTCTGACTTACGTCAACCTGAGCAAAGCCGAAGTAAACCCGAAGTAGTCGTTGTGCCCCATGGTACCACCAGTTCTGTAGTTGAATGAAAAGAAACCTGTTCATTGATTACCTCATAACATTCCGGCGATCGATTCAGCTCACAAATCTGACTCTTTGGAAGGAGATTTTATTGCGCTTGATAAATGCAACACAGCAGGGAAAGAAAACTTTTTCCGTTATCTCTTTTAGCAGAAGAATTTTTTATTGCAATAAAATGAACACTAATCAATCGCAGATATCAATTGTGGCCTTCGGATCTCCTGAAGTTGGAAACCACTGCCTCATAAATAGGTGAATTTCCAATATTAATTATAGGAAAAAGTTATAATAATATTATTATAACAGTAAGTTATAATAATGTGGCCAAGTTTGGAGATACGCATGTGACTAACTTATATTAAGCGTAGGAAAGGTGAATCCATATAAAAATAAAATAGAGTGTATCGTTAACAGACTGCTGAACTATAAATATCTCTTGGAAAGCCTTAATTAGCAATAGGATCAGTGTACAAGTGAACCCAGGTTCAAATTCCGCAAATTACATTTTCTTCCTTTTGCTTTCGAAAAATCTTCACAGTTTAAGAAAAGTCAGGTTAGCTTATTTTTCTTTGTGTGTAATGGAAATATTCATCGCAAAATTTACAGGTATTAGTTAGAAAATCAAATTGGATTGCTTTTTATCATATATAATACATTCACCAAACATTACGTTGTTAGGTTGCTGCGACGATCTTGTCATAAGTAAACGTAGTCGATATTGCAAAAGAAAATTTTGCTACTTTTAAAAAATCCATCCGAATTTCATCTGAGACGAAAGAGGTAATAGTTCTTCAGCCTTACCAGCACCCAGCGATGCCAACTTAGCGCTTTTGTCGCTAGATCTATCACATTCTGAAGGCTTTTAGCGACACCATTTTTTATTTATCGCCTAGCGCCAAATATAGTGCCTTTCGAACCTAGATAGAATTTAATTTTTCTTCATTTCTTTTTGTGAATATGCATTTTGTGAGGCTCCTTTTGCTTTGTTTGTATTGAAAAAAAATACTAAACATATTTTTAAAAAACTTGCCAAGCTTTTCGCCTTCTTGAAACGGCGACTGAGGTTGACGGTACACTGCTCTCCCACCACCCCACCATCCAGTAATTTGTCCTTGCATCTGCATCTAGCGGTACCTCGTTTCGTTTCAGCGATGAAGATACTACGAAAAGAAAAGGAAAGGAGGGTCAAACTTGAAGGGACAGAAACTCCGAGATCCAGGGATGGCCACACACGGGTTTCAGGGCACAGGTTGCGCCCATGATACTTTTTGAGGGGAGGATAGATTTTTCATTGAAATTTGGACAATCGAACTTTAATCATATTATATTGATGAATTTTTTTTTAAAAAAAGAAAGATTTGAAGGAAAATTAGCATGAATATAATTTTAAAGTAAATATTTTCATAGTGAATGTATTCACTTTTAATGGAAATATCATATTGTTGTGGGTAGACTTAAGAATTAGAGAAACCATACACAGATATAGAAAGATCTGCTTAGAAAGAACGGGGACAAAAGCTAGCACGTCAAGTAACATTTACCGTAGGGCTATGTATTTCATACTCAGATCAGTGTAGGAACTCATTATTTTTTTTTATAGGGGAGACATGAGCAACCATTCTCGCTCACTTTACTTTTCGCTCCCTATTTTATGGGGAGGGCCAAAACCTTATAGCCCAACCTAACTACTCTACCTTTTTTTTGGGTGGGGGGAGAGAATACACTAACTAACTTGACTATCCATAGATATTTGGATCTTACAGGAATCTAATAAATGTGAAAAAATAGTATTTATAATAATTTTCTTAATCAGTCTTAAGAAAGAACTGTAAGTCGCAGCCAAGTATACGTGGAAAACTAGCCATTACGGGATTGAAACCAGGACTCCAAAACGGCCTAAACTACATTGCAACGCTTTATCTTTTATTATTATTATTGTAATTTTTCGTGGACTGGATATTGCTTAACAATAGACTATTAAAGAAAACAATGTATAAAGGCTGTTCAATGAAGAGTGATCATCATTTCTAATACTTCATATATTTGCTGTAGAGAACTATTTTTATATTGTATGTGTTGCCTAAGGTGATATGACGTATTATACCATGCATACATTACATATGCCTACCATCTAGGTTGCAAATATGATATTGAAGTAATTTTCTACAGCTTTTATACCAAGCATAAGAAGTAATGACCAATCTTTATTGAAGAGCCCTCGCTGTGTTCAGTTTTTGCACTGTGCAAGAACCTGATGTGTTACATTTTCGTCGAATTTAGCTTTTGCGGTTTATGAACTTTATCACCTTAAAAATCAGTTTTATGTACTTCCCAAAAAGGATCAAAATAATGATTTTTTTAACCATTTTTGCATACGTAAGAGTAGAATTAAGCTTAATTAGAGATTTTCAAAGTTTTTATTATTATTTAATCCCCCCCCCCCCTTCCCTCCCCATTCTACATTTCTGACGCAATAGGTTACATTCGTTACAATAAAGGAATTATCTAAGTTAAACGAAAGAAACTACGCAGGATTCCTTGCATGTTTGCGACATGTCATTAATAATTGCTGCACTTAACAAAATTATGCCAGTTAAACTTTGTGTAAGAAAATGTTGAGATTTTTCAATCTAGTAGAGAACCTTAGACAATTAACGTGATTCGTCATAGAAGTGAATTCGTGATATAACATGTGTAGAACAATGTAATCAGCAGTACTTTATACTTCATCCATGAACGTTACAACCTACTTTACTATGGGTAAGTTCTAAAAGTTTGAAAAAAAGTCATAGTTTCTTGCATGTAGTGTTCTTGTAATGTACAAAGAGAAAATAAACGGCCAGCCAGATAGAGAGAAGTCCACACTTATTATAAAAGCCAAAAGCTACAAAACAACTGACTTTGATTTTGTTAAAGTTAATCCCGATATCCTATATATATTGGAGGGTTCAAATCTCTTAAGGGGAAGATAGTAGGTAAATTTGAGGGGATTGCGCCCAAGCCCTTGGGGGAGATGGGCACCTCTGCCGAGATCAGAGAAATGTTAACATATGGGAAAGATTAGAATATGCAATCAATTGTGGGAGGTACACGGCGAATCTCTTTCCTGTTTCTTAACCTCATATAACCAGATATTACTTTGTTTCCTCCTCAGTGTATTCTTAACAGACAAACAGAGAAAGTACAAAGAAGGGCAATCGAATGTGACGAATTTGAGAGATAATGGGATAATCGTCTGGGATAATAAAACCATTTTGCTTTGGCTCATATCAATTTATGTTCCCTTCTTTCCTTCCTTTCTTTTTCTCAGCTGAAGGTCTAGATAGACGTTTCCAATGTTCGTCTCCCTCTCATTTGGCTCCAACAAAACGTTGCCAATATTCAAATCAAATAATTGAAAATCATTTTAATGTTTTGAAGTATTTTTAAACATTTGCGAAAGAACAATTAAATCTTCATTAAATAAAGAGGCATTCTAGCTTCAAATAAACCATATAACTATTGCTCTTCATTTCATTTTATTCTATTTTAATGGTCATTAAGATTGGTTAGCGCTTTCTAGCGTCTTTTTACTGCGATCTAGTGATATTTTATATCTACGAGCTGGCAACGCTGCCAGCACCGTCAATTCTAGCAGAAACTTATTTTCATTTCATCATGGGGGACTCAGAGAAGGAGGAAGCGAATAATTTGGTATGTTTTTTATGATAATTTAATAACTCACGTAACATTAATATGTTTGCGAGGCTAATCATCACAGGAAAAAGAGTTCTGTCTTCACTTATCTGGACAATCCTTTGTAATAATATAAAACACGAAGTTACATACTTTTAGAGCAGGAAGGAAGTCGGAATTCAGCGCATTACACAACCATTTCCTGTAGTACAAGGACACGATGAAAATAAACACTTGTCAACGTAAAACTTCGGATAGAGCTTACAGTCTTCCCTATGGGTAGTAGGTACCTTACTACGGCTTTTCTGTAATAATTTTAAAGCAGATTCTCTTTGAATCAAAGTAACCGCAGAAGGCTTGTCTATAGTACCGCATTTTTTTTTCCCATAGGTCTGTTTGTAGGCATACTGTACCTGTTACGTTGGGGATTGTGCAATGTCATGAAGTCCCATGAAAGCTGTTGAGTGTTTCTGCCAGAACTTGGCCACTGAACGGAGTTTTCAGGGTTTAAATGCGGATGTGTACAATATATACAGGGTGACAGTACCAATGGTTGCCCAAATAGGGAAAATTTTATGTGTAAATAACAACTGTCGTTTATACGATAATAGGAAATTGTTATTTTTCTACGAAACAAAGCCTGAGACAGTGCCGAATAAGTCGAAGAAAAAGCAACTTGAATTTGTTTCATTTGTCAAGACAATAGACAAGTACATTGCTGAAGGTGTAGTTGTAGCAGCCAGGTGAGAACTACGATTGTTCCAGCAGTGGATCATTCATTCCATGTAGTTTAGATTGTTCCTTGAACAACGAAGGAATAAAGTAATTACTTATTGTACTGTACCGGTACAATCTAGTAGGTCTACTCATGTATGTTTTATTAATTGTAACTCCGTCCTCTTATTGTACGCTCTGCTTCTTCCAGATCTACTTTGCACAGTTTATATGATTTTGCGGGGACAGTGCATTTAATAGCGTTTAGGGAACACACTATTAAACCTTCGAAAATATAAAACGTACTTTATTTACTACTGTATCCAATGTAAACCAATTACCGTGACCTATATAGGGTTGTTTTTTTTTGGGGGGGGGGGGATATACACAGATATTAGGTTAATTTCCTTTGTCTAGTTTAGTAATACTGCAGCTTAGCTACTTGTGCCATAAGGCACTGTAAACGACTCAAAATGCTACGTTGTATGTTCTTTATACCATAGCCATAAAGTTATTAAAAGTTAAAAAGCATGACCTAATGGGGATTTTAAGGTGTGCTAATAAAGGACACGAGGCCCATGTTTAAGATGCGATGTTATTCCTATAGTACGCAATGCATTTCAAATTACATGATTTTCATTGTTTTTCTGGCGCATAAAGTGCCGATTTAGATGCAAAATCAGAGTCTGATGTGAGTCAAAAGTACAAACCTGAGAAGTGTAATACAAGAAGTAAGGCAAGGTTCTAGATATCTGGCCCCCCTCCACTTCCAAGAGTCCAAGTCAAGAAAGTGCTTTTTTTTTAAGTATTTGCAACGGAGAATAATATATTGCAACTATAACACTAGAATTAAGTTAAATTATAGCAGGCGAGTGCAGAGAACTAACATCTTCTACAACTTAACTTAATTCAATATTATAGCTGTAATATATTATTCTCCGTCGCAAATTATTTAAAAAAGAGCACTTTCATAACAAGGGCCCTTGGGAAAATCCAAGAACACACCAAAATAGCAAAACAAATCCACGTAAGATAAATTAAAACACATTACAAGATAGAACCAATTAAAAAAGTTTCTACCACTAAGACACTTTACCGAAATACAACACGCATTACAACCATTAGCGGATTTGGGAGAGAGACTCTCAAAGGTTAATTACTTTAAAGTGGAAGCTGTTCCGGGGTAATTTTAAGTGATTCTGACCCCAACCTCCCCATAAATTCGCCCATGATTATAACTTACACATAACAAATCAACGTAATCTTAATTAAAACACATTCCGATTCGCATTTATTACCAAAAATAATAATAAGAAGAAAATTATAAAAGTTCGTACCACTATGAAACTGTACAAAACAGTAGCTACATTACAACTTACACATAACCAATCTACGTAATCTAAATTAAAACATTAAAATATAAATCAAACTATTAAAGTTGCTACCACATAACAAAAAACATTAAAATAAAATAAAAAACTTATTTAAACAGAAAAACGTCAGAACTTTATTCTAACAGTCCATGCGTTCTTCATGGCATCTACACCACTATGGCAGTACTACATGTCAAAAGTAGCAAACAAAAAAGATTGCAACTTTGGTTAAATTCATAAACAATGTGTCAAAATGCTATACATAACTACACAAAATTAATATGAGATAATTTGTTATAGTTAATTTCTTTCTTTAATCTTTTAATATGCAATTTAAGTATTAAAGTGATAGCTATAGTGACACTTTTGACTACCTTGGAGGTAAAATGTAAACAAAGCTTCTGAACACAGAGAGCCCAATCTTCCTGTTGCATAAGTGATTCATGCCATATAAAATTATACATCTATTAACATTAATTATCATAAGTATCGACAAAACTAGGTAAATGCATCCATAAGAAGTGAAATTCATCAAAATAAGTTAAGATTATTCTCTATATTTAATATGATTACAAGGGGACCTGCGATCTAGAACCTTCCCAAGAAGTAACTACTGTTGTTGACTTAAACACAGGTTTGGTGTCTGTCGAACTGAACAATTTTCCTGGGAGAAAAGTTGGGAAATTAAAGGAGGGTCACTCAACTAAGGTATTGACGAGGCGATCGAAACCCCCTCGTCTCTCAATTAAAAAAAAAAAAAACATCAATTTTTCTGCAAGGGAATTCATTCAGTTCCACACAGACATCAAAACCGTGTTCAAGACAAGAGTAGTTAATGCTGTCTTTTATAGATGCAATGCATTTGGAATAACGTGATTTTCATTGTTTTTCGAGCAAACACACGTAATTTGGTAAGCATTGCGTAATGTAGAAATAAGAGCTAACTACTTTCGCGTCTTAAACATGAGTTTTGCGCCCTTTATGAGCACATCTTACCTTCCACATTGGGCCATATGTTTTGTTATTTCACACTCGTTTTAGTAGGTTCCTTCTCTATAGGAAGATAAAACGTAGCACTTTGAGTCGTTTCTGGTGCTCTATGGCTTAAGTAGCTAAACTGCAGTTTTATTTTAGTTTATATAGGATGTTTCGGTATGTATTAACTTCATCGCTGAGTAAAATATGAACAGTGTAATGTTGCTTCATTGGGCCCAATACATAGAGGCACAGTATTCCAGTTCATTACCATTGTTAGAAGTTGTTGACAGTTAATTTCGCATTGTTGATAGCTTTCAATTCCTGATTGTTAATTTAAATTTCTTAGAACAATACGTAAGTACAATTCCTTTCGTGTCTTTTAATATTTAACCTATTACATTGCCTATTCCTATAGGTAATGTAATATTATTAATTCTGGAAAATAATTAGGGAAGCTGGGAAACTCGGGGAAATCAATTTTAGAATTTGCGTGGGAACCCTGCATATAGCCGAGAACACAGGGTAGGTAGATGACACACTGAGGTGAACGCACATATATCACAGACGTGGTCCAGAAAAACTTATCTTAGCCCATACCAATAAACGCGTACACTCATTAGGTGCAA
>JAGDQP010066144.1:0-11318 GCA_022664845.1 Lepisma saccharinum | reverse complement strand
TTTTTTCTTAAGTAGCCACTAACTTTATGGTCAATGTAAATGTTTTAGACCTATACGTCAGTAAGAAGTATAGACTTCCACATATTCCACAGTTTTTCAAATGTGTGGACACTACTTTTTGTATAATAGTCCCACACATTTAGCAGTGATGTGAGTAGAGTTAGAAATTAGTACGATATAATAAAGTATTAAGCGTCTAGATCTGACACTAGCACATAAATGTTCACTCATCCAATGAGAATGGGAGACAAACCCAGAAGTTTCGGGCGTTACGGAAGTTACCTGGACTTAAACTTTTTGAAGAAGAACTCATGTATTAAAAAGCAGACGGACAGACGGAGACCGCCGGCAAACGTCTTGAAGAGATTTCACGAATCCCCTTCAAACATCCTTTACCCCTGCACCCTCCACCCATTACCTGCGAGCCGCCACTGTACCACAATCTTCACCATCAAGGGACATAAATGATTCAGTGATGTGCCTCAAACTGTTAAGTTAGTTCCAATATGAACGCTAATCGACAAACGAATAACGGTTCAATGAAATATGTGTGAACACTATCATCATTCAGAGAATAACATTTCTTTGTATCATCTTTGCAGAGGATGTGTGTTATTAGAGACTCCAACTGGACACAGAACGTGAGATAATCTGTGACAACTGAGATAAACATGCCATGAGTAATTTTTTAAACCATGATTTTTAAATCTGTTTTTGTAGTGTCACAGGAAGAGTGCTGATTTATCAGACGTTAATCCATGAGACGAATTCAAGTCATTCTTCTTATTATGTCATAATCACAATTATTCTCCGTTTGTTTCTATTTCTTACTACTACGAATGTTAAGTTGTGTATGCGCCTTCACCTGTTCGTCACCAAGGACACAGAAGAAACAGCCACAACAACATTTACAGCTCTACATTTAGCGTATAAATGGATGTCGGGAGAGTTCCGCAACCGTCTCAGTGTTGCGACTTATATTTTGTATTCTTTTTAAATTTCATTTTTTTTATTTTAGCGAGATGGAATATAAATTTTGATATGATTATACAATTGAAATTAAGGGATGGGTCTCTCTTGGAAATATAATGTCATTAAAATAATGTATTTTGCGATAACCTTAATCAGAGTTGATTGACAATCAGAATTTCAAAACTGAGTATCGTTTATCCATGAGATGGATGAAGAGCCACAGTGCCGGGGTGAGGAGAAAGGAATTATCTCACTTCGAGGTAATTTGTATGGATCCGTCACTTCTAAGATTCCAGACAACAAGGAATGCAAGCACATCAGGAAGACATTCTTGGCAATCTCGAGTTTCGTATAAAAAGGGACAGCACAATGACACCTCATCGATTGTAACCATCATCAAGTTTCAGTCAGCAGACCATCAAGTTCTTGCTCGCGCTTGTTTGATCTCTCCTAGGACCAGCAGGGCCGAGCCAGGCCCTGATCGTACCTGTCGTTAGAGCCATTCTATTCTGGGAATGAATGGGTGTCACTCTAGCCAGCACGCCATCTGAGCTTGATTGAACCTGCAGTTCACCGTTTCGACACAAAATTGGAAGGTCCTGGGTTCCATAACAGCAACTCGTCATCGTATGCAGTCCTACTTCGGGTACATGAGACCTTTGTCTGCTATTAATGACATTATTATTGAGATTATGATTTTCCGCCTACTTTTGGTTAATGCCCTTTTGTAAATGTGGGTCAATAACTTCCCACTTTGGTTTCGGATTGGCGTATGTTATTTATTCATCCTAGTGCTATATCTATCCCGATTTCCTGTCTACCATCTACTACGTAATACGCTCCCAGAGTATCTTCGAGGTGTTCGCCTCCTTCAGGTAACGTATTTCCTGTCATGTAAGACGAATGCTTGGATGGTACTCCTACTTCCGAGACAGGTAATCTTGAAGTCATGAATATATATATATATATATAAGCCCCTTAAATTCAATTCTTTTCATTTTTCATTTTCATAACCCTCTTTATACTTAAATAATTTCATATTCCCTTTTTACAAATATCTTATAACAACTAATTGACTTACCAATATATTATATTTCTTTATTCTTTTACTAATGATAAATACGTTACATATATTTTTGCTTTGTTAAATATTAAGAAATGTTTAATGTTCATTATAATATTTTTACAAATAGTATGTCAATATTTGCTTAACAAATAAAACAAAAGATCTAATAATTTTATGTATGTACTTAATGCCCCTCAGGCAAGTACTAAATTCTTTTATTATTTTTACCTTCAATATTGCAACTAAAATGTTTTTAATTTTAAACTTTAATTTTTATTATATAATTATTATCTTACTCAGAAACTTAATTCTAAGGTGCTTTATTATTAAAATTCTAAATTTCGTCAATAAAATAACAACATCTTAGATATATCATTCTACATGCCTCTTAGGTTAATTATATTATTAAACTAAAATTATAACACATAAAACTAAGTTATATAATACACTTTTACATGCAACAAAGTTTGGCTCACACCAAATTTAATTATAATTTTAACCAAAATAATACCACCCCTAAAATAATAATAAAGCACCTTTATTTATCGCACACTAATTTAGCTCCACAGTTTAACTTATACAAATAATAAACTACACCCAATTACACAAGCGACGTTCTATACAGTCTCAAATCTTTACAATACCGGCACACACGCACGCACACATTGATCGCTCCATATAAAACTAAATACAATAACTTGCTTAAATCAATACAGTATAGCCTTTATTATTTTTTAATTTTATTCTCCCTCTCTGTTTTTGTTGCTTAGCTGTTATTTCTCTAGTGCCCCCCAAACTGTCTAGTGTCTCCAGGGGAGACCTAATATCCAAACAAAGTTAAATAATTATTTCCCAGAGGGTAAAAAGCTGTAGCAGTTAAAAATTAATTATCAAATTATTGCCTACTTTATTTTATTTGTTTTTCTTATATACGCTTCAGAAGGTATGAATAGAACTTCATTGCCGCTTCGATATGTGGCGTGTGACTATATGTGTAATACATTTGGACATATAGTATTTTGAAATTCGACAAATCATTTGTAGTGAACAAGTATTATACAAAATTTACAGTATTCCCTTGAATTCAGATGCAAACTTCTTAATCATACAGCTCAATGTTACTAGGTTTCAACTTTTCACAAATAATTTTTATGACTGTTTTTTTCATTCAAAATGTCATAAATCTTTACATTTTAGTTGTTTCTTGAATATAAGTATTAAAAGGATTCGTTATTTCTCGTTATTCGTTATTGAATATAAGTATTAAATATTATGTATTTAATCTGTTTCTTAAGTATACGGCAAAACTGGTAACTTCAATTTGAAAAATTTGAATCCTAATTAAGAATAATATCAAAATATTGACACGATAATGTTGTTACTAACAGAAAATTATTTTACAATCAAATTAAATAGATACTGGCTAGTTTGTCGCCAAAAACTTGCGGATATAACGTGGTTTGCTTTTAAATCATTATTTCTATAATACAAGAAAATTTACTTACAGTTGTATTCTTTGAGGGCACACTGATATTCCTGCCATGAGTTGTAAATTTTCCCATCTTCTCCACAGATTTGTTCGTTGGTAGCTTTGTCACTAATCTCGTTACAAACGTCCTCTTCTGCTTCACCACAAACTGATGACTTGACTGAGTATAAATCTACAATTATATATTGGTTTCAATAAAACGCAGCAACAATGATCGAAAAAATATAATTATATGGCATGAAATTTTGTAACATATTTGAGTAATCTGACAACTTCGATATCGTGAAAGAAATCAAACTCTACAGTACTTACATCGATCGTTTCTTATGTACGTGTTCATCTGTAAAATTGATGTACAAAAATAATGGAAGTGAAATGTAATGATAATAAAGAAAGAATTTAGAATTGTCAGAGTAGAAGACAATAGTTAGTTTACATACTTTCTATAACGGTACATCTTTTCTGAAATATCTCTGGTTTGTGCTCAAGAAGTGTCAAGAGTTCATTCTCTTTTTCTGAAAATGAATTTTGATTACTTATTTCAAATTTAGGTTTACAAGACTTTTAAAATACTTCTTTCACAGATTTGTTCCCAAGACGGCAAATGGTTGGGCCGGCGTTGCGGACATGCAGAACCCAGACTAGTAGTCGGAAAGTAGATCGGGGATGGTCGGCGTGCAGCCACAAGTGGCATTTGGTCATCGGGTCTTTTCTAGGCTGCCGTCCCTCTTTGACTTGCCGGCATAGAGGCGAAACCCCGACCAATCTCCAGCACTTGATGGTGGGGAAAGGATGGGCTCCCGTCATTGCCTTAGTCGGAAAATAAGCGGGGTCCCACCTACTTCCTGGTGGTCCGTCCATTTTCCGACCGTTTAATATGGAATTAATGTTACTAACGTATCGGCATACCGTTGCAAAAGATTTTCTGTCGGCAGGTCTATACTATAGAAAGGAGAACCTATTCGACGCATCTTAGCTCAGCTGAAGTGGCACTGAATTTGTCTTTTTCTATCCATTTTGTAGTTTTTAATTCACAATTATGAAATGCAATGTCGGAACTTAAGAGATTTTAGGTATCCATTGGATGTTGAGTAAAAATTGATTGTGCTTGTAGTGAAATATGAAAAGAGAAAACGTGATTTACATTTAATAAAAACAAAGGTGCCTCTATGTGGGATCAGGAACTTTAAAGTTATTATTATTACTAGCTAATGCTCGCAACTTTACTAGACTCGGAAACCATCTTCGAGTATTTGACTGTATGATCGAGTGGATAAAGCAATGGAGAGCTATTCTAAAGGTATGGGGTTCGATCCCATCTCAAACCAATATTTTTTTTACTTTTTTAAAATGACGAATGACCTTTATTCTTCATTTCTACATTCGAAATTTGCTTCTTACCGAGCATCAGTGAAATAGGTTAGTTAAAGCCAGATTAGACATATATTTCAAGTTTCTAGCTTAAACATTTTGGCCTGCGATTTGATATGCCAGTCAGTCACAACTTCTCTTTATATAGAGAGAGTATTATAATTATTATTGCCTTTTCAGGATATTACGTTATAAATTCAAATTGCCTTATTCTCAAAAGATTACGAGTACTGACGTAAATTTTTTAATCTGGAATCTACAGAACCTTGACCGAGCCACCGTAGCTCAGTGGTATAGCGTTAGTGTAGTATTCGGGAGGTTGTGGGTTCAATCCCAGAGGTCGACCATCCTGTCTGAGTTTTTCCCAGGGTTTTCCTCAGTCGGACCAGGCAAGTACTGGAATGGTACCTTCAGCATAGGCGCTGCCCCCCGAATCACCTACTAGTTTTCCGTCCCCTATCCCGGCCTAAGCGTTAGATGCCTAAAGGTATTAAATAAAATTCAAATTTAGAACATAGACAGAAGATTTTGAATTAGCTGTTCCCTTGTACCGAACAAGGCATCATAAATTGACTCAGTATGACAAAGAATGTATTTTTTTCAAACGTTTAATCAACAACTATGATGTAAAATAATTGTATTGCTATCAAACTTCTATATTTAACAACTCCTTGCTTACCTGAATATCTATCTGCTATCTGTAGATCTACTTTGTATTACTTAGTGCTGTATTGGCACCATGCTGTTCGTACCACACTAATAAATATTGCATTACATTGTTATTACCACAATAAATGGATTGGTATTTCACGTTAATCATGAACGGCTAAATGAAAACTTAAAATTCATGCATACTGGGAAACATCGAGTTCAGTGATTGCGCCAGACCTCTCTGTGGGGGTGTTTACCCTTAAATTCTCGACAACCTCCAACTTAAAAAAAATTTTGCTATAGAAATCGATAGAAACCTTAAAAAACTTTACTTCCTCCCTCCCAATTTTGACTTTACACCCCCAAATTGAAAATCCTGGTGGAAACCCTCATCGAGTTGCAGGTGACAATAGTAGTATAATCACGATATTTTGATGATCATCTGAATCTAGAAAAAGTGACAGCATAAATAGGAGTTTTGTCGTAATTGCATTTTCTATGAATTTTTGCTTTCGAAAAATTCTGTGTAATGTAGAATAAACATCCACACTTCCGAGAATAACGCTATTCTGTAATGAATATCGTGTCGGTTTCTCTACATTCCATGTCTTACTTCCAGACGTATCTGACTGATGAAAAGGCATGGATAGGAGCCCCTGGGCCGATCCAGGTGGCCGAACGGTCTAGCGCGCTAGTCTGTCGAGCCAAGGATCGTGGGTTCGAATCCCGCCTCGGGCATGGATGTGATTTTAACTGTGTTGTCCGTAGTTAGGAAAAATCAGTTGAAAGAGTTGCAAGAGTTGTAAGAGTTAAACCAGTTGGGTGACGCATTCGGTTAGGGTGCGTTTCACCTTAAAAAAAAAAAGTGGAGTAGTGGTTAAAGCGGCGCACCATCATACACTATAATCAATCAGAAGATGCTAGGTTCGAATCCGATCACCGACAAGTGCAGAAAATTTCAACAGTAATTGAAGGTGAAAAAATGGAATAAAAGAGAAGCTATAATAAAATATAATTCTTTTTCTACAACCATACGTCATCCAGTACTAAAACAATTAATTTGTCGCAGTGTGAACGGGGTCGGGAAGAAGGTGGGCGAGCGACAACTTCCCGAATACGCGTCGGCATTTTGATGTCGGCCCGACTTTGGGTCGACGACGTCAGCTCCGTGTCGGTTTCTTTCAAAACCCGATGCCGCGGGCCGTAAGTCGACAGCCAACGTGGCGGTCCCATTTTCGCCGACCAAATGCCGTCATCGCCTGGCTTGCTAAGAATCATTTTCTAATTACATTTTGTTTAATTTATTGAGGCAGTAAACATTTAAATTGGCAGATTAACAGTATTCTTGGAAGCACATGTGGTTAGAGCAATGGGTTCACACAGAGACGACCTGAATTCTTTCCTCACTCCCGCCAACTTTAATTTACAGTTTATGGAGCCAGTCCCAAGGTATGTATATACTTATGTATTAGGATTACCATAATAAGCGCAGACTAAATACGGACAAATTACCTTAAAGGTTTGTTAATTAAACACAATCAATAAAGGTCCGAACTATTTACGAAGTATGCTTCATTTACCATATTAATATTTCTCCGATATATGAACTTTCTAAAAGAACACGCTGTCATCTTTAATTAGTTCATAAAACTTCAAACAATTCACACATGTGTTAACTTTTATTTCACGTAAACGTGAGTGATTTTTTGTTAGAAATGCCTTTCGATTAGGAGACCAAATATTGTTCATTAGATTAAAAGAAAGTCAACCGCTGCGTCTGACCATCGTAAGCAAAGATTAATTCCATCACTTTTTCAAAATTCGGCCATTTACTTCAACTTGCTTTTAACTTTTTGAGAATATCGACCCATAAGCTAACAGCACTTTTCTAATTTTCTTCTTCGATTTGTAGCGTGACAGAAAACACGAGAACCAAGCATGGCAATTATGTCAGGTAAAAATAGGAAAGCAGCTCTAAAACGTAAAGCAACACTGACAGGCCAATATGATACTACCCCGTGGGGAATCGCTTTACAGAGAGTGACCAATGCAGAAATAAGGTCAACGGGAACTCTATGTGGGACAGAACAATCAAAATTAATAAGGTTGCAGGTTCTCCCACACGGCACCCCCAGAGCGAGTGGGTGTAAAACTCCCTGCTCTATCCGTGTGACAAGCCTAACTAAATAAAAGGAACTCATCCACCTAGCTTCCCCATATTTATACTTCAACATAAGCAGATTAGGAGGTGGACCAGCCATCAGCACCTTCCAACTATGTTCCACCATAGCTTTTCCAGGACTGGCAACAGTGATCGACCAGCAACAATTCTTTCAATTGAGAAGAACTCTGCTTCTGACACCAAAGTCTCATATTGACTAACAAATAAGACAGGGTACTCGACCACTGCTCTTTCTATGCCCTACATAATATATATTCAATATAACATGTAGTCAATATGTGAAGGACACAAGCCTTGCTATGCTGGCATATTATAAAGAAAATAAAGAAAAATATGTTTGAATAATACTATTCAGCTATTCCTATCAATCCATAAAAGTTTCTGAGAAAACACAGCATTAACAGGTGTAAATCCATCCAACAATCGGCCTACTTAATATAAATATCAGATAAAATGTTCTGCTGAGCAAAAACGGCGCTTAAATACTTCACTTCCAACTTACCACAGGTCCACAAAAATTATACCAAAGTGCATTTAGAGTACAAGGGTGCTCTAAATTCAGGACATCTTTAACAACGCGCCTACACACATACACTCTGATGCTCGTTTCTTGCTGACAATCCCAATGAAAACATTCCAGTTTACTAGCCCGCAATATAAACAAGTTACTTATTTAAGAATGTTAAATTCAACTTCCAAAATTAAATTAGAAAACCAACACACACACATCATGTTACACACTACATTAACTGCACACGTTAGATCAAAGTTGTATTCTTCACCCATAACCACACAAGGCCATTCCCCATATCTGGGTGGAATATTGACAATGAAGAGAAGAAAATAATTCTGCCATGCACTAGATGCACTCACAAGAAAGCATAGAACAGCTAAATAAAACCCGTTGACCTCATAAAATCTTAGAAACAATTAAAGAAATTAACTAAGTACACTTCCACGTCTTAACATGTCAACAGGAAAGAAATAAAACAACTCACTTCAATTGAAAGGGTAGAGAAAATGCACTTCGATATAACACTCTGTCCTTGCAGAAACCATGCAGTAAATGTTTTCGATTGCAACATCTCAGCTTCTCAATAAGGAAACGCACTAAATAATGATTTCTATATACCACATACATTAATGTACTTGTTAATAATACCTCCCTTAAAATTTCACGATCTAGGTAACTATTATTACTATTTTTTAAAATGAAATTAAACCGACAACGTCCCTTCCAGTTGAACTAAAAACTTTTAACTTTTTGTATTCACAACAACAAAACTTTCTTCAGATATTTGTGGTAAAATTTTGACAGTTTGTATTTCTTGGTTCACTGATAATTACATAGTATATTCGTTACAAATCAATTTCCCAGAATGAACTAATTTTGCTTGGTTATTCTGTTTGCAACAAGAAAGTTAACAGATCATGAAGAGTTTTAGCGTAAAACATTTTTGCAGAACATTTTGATAAACTGCAGTTACAACCGAAACCTTTACTTACATTATAATGGGATGAGAATCCTTGTGAAAATAATTTGATCAGGTTAAAAATGAGTACTATTGAGTAAATATTACAGAATAATAATAATGTGATTACCAAGTGCGAAACTGTACAGACAGGATAAATTGTGCACCAACTACCGAGTTTTAGATTGTAATGAAAAGTACTAATGGAGGCTAAATTAGATGATACACAATTTACCGGTACTCGTGACAAAAGTGCAAGCTACTGACATACACAACATTACGACATAAAAAAAACAAATTCTGAATATCTATTCACAATATTTGGTTATGAAATTAGAAATTAGTTTAACACATATTTGCAGGCCACAACACAAAATTATACAGATTTATATGATCTCATTACCCTTTCCAGAGATTTAAATTAAAATAATTCCGAAAGAAGGTTGTGAAGGGATGAGGGGAAGTTACGCCCCTCACAACATAAGTGTATATACAAAAGCCGTAGTACAAGCAGTTAAGTTACCATCGTGAAAATTTATATTGATTTTTTAACAGCCAAATATTAACTTTATCTGCATTTTTCAATAATTTCAAGAATCAAAACTAACAACCATTGTCAAAATTTGAACACCAAAGTTATTTTGAATTTCGCTTAAAATAGCTAACTGATCCAGGCCTATGCAGAGGTTAAAGGTAAATTTTTATCTACTCATTACGGCGTATTCTCTTTCGGATAAAACAAATGTTGGAAAGTCTATACTTCAAAACTTCGCAGTCTATTATTAATAATTTCTCGCTGGTCTCACGTGAAGAAAATATGTGAGATAAATAGCTCCACCTCCAAGAAAAATCAATATGGCGGCGCCATAAAACACGAGGTTTGATTGAGTGTTTTTCTTAATTTAAGGTATCACATTAGCTTCATCAAGAAATGGCTAAAATCTTACTCCTAAGTCATTGTAATAACTCACCAAATAGATGATCACAGAAATTATGATCCATTCACTACGTAAACATCGACTGGTACACAAATTTGGCGGTACAAATATTCTACTAAACAAGGGCGTCTATCTTCAGTGCGCGTACGAAAAGGATCACGTGATCCACTCTGACCACAACCTCGCAATCTCGAACCCGAAAACTAAACTCCGAAACACAAGAAAACTCGAACAAAACGAAACCGAAAAACAACAAAAATCGATCATATATTCTTGAAAAACTGCAGACAATTAAAACACAACTTAAAATATATACAACGATTCCCACGGAAACGTAATAGCTATAATATACCGACGCTTACGTCACACTAAGTTAACATCAACATCGTAACTATATGTTCTCGCCTTCTTCAATTCAAATGAGTAATAATCCCCGTCACAAATAGAACATTTTAATTTCCTCAAAACAGTAAAACAAGTTATTTAGATAATAAAATAAAACATTGACATCAAACACTAATGAAGGCAAATATTTGTTACTTCAGATACATCTATGGGTAAACCTAAAACATGCGGCTCCCCATCCATATCAGTTAGTCCATTAACGCTCAATAGATGTCATGTGCTTCTCTACAGAGACATCACAGGTTTTCTCTCGCAATTCCTTCTCTTTCTAAAGTTTGTTTTTTAAGTGCGTTAGAATGGTCTTTAAGATCGAAAATTTATGAAAATAATTATCTACATCAGTAACTGTATTTTCAGAAGGGGGCACTGAATTAATGTACTCCGCGGATGTTTCCATCTCTGGACACTGAAGGTCGAAATTCAGACCTATTTGCACCTACGAATATTTATCAGTGCACTCAAAACTGCTTTTCTACTTTTTCTAAGTAAGAAGTAGGGGTTTTGCGTTAATCGAGTAATCGATAACAATTCGATAAAATTTCAAAACCGCTTCGTCGATAAAGAATTTTAATTTTATCGAGTTATCAAACTTTCGAGACTCTCGAAGTGTTCGAGGCACTCGAAATGTTCTAAACATTCGGCGAGTTCGAGACACTCGAACTGTTCGAAAGTGTCGAATTGTTTGAAAGCAGTAGTATTTAATACTGAAACATCTCAATATGATCGCATTTATCGACTCGTTTGAATATTTTGAAAAGTTCGGGATTATCGG
>JAGDQP010066143.1:0-11318 GCA_022664845.1 Lepisma saccharinum | reverse complement strand
GTAATTACAGACGCAAAAGGACGCCTACAACGAAAATAGAATTACGTTCTTTGTTGTGAAAGTATGTTCTACTCATATTAAATTTTAATTTCCCTGCATTTGGTACGTGAATCGTGTTAGAGCTTACAAAAGACTAGAATGATCAAGATTACATTTTACAATAATATTTTGCAATTCTAAAAAAAATAATTTTAAAGTAATATCATAATTGAAACACATGACGAATCAAAATGATACTGAAGATGAATTGGGTGAAAGTTAACGTAAATATTCCACTCCCACGAAAAATAAAACCAGTAAAAGATTCCCATATAAATACATGGGAAAAGAATTCAAGATGGCGCCAGTGGTCTACACCCTTAATAGCTTTCAACATGAAAAGAAATAGTGTAACCTCCTACGTATCGCAATTCCCTCCTGAAGGACCTAAATGATTGGGTAGGTTTGTGATTTAGGTGCAAAATAATTGGTATTTCAAATGTGGACCATAAAGGCCTGCAATAGGGTGGGGCGAAAAACAAAAAGTTTTTTACATGGATTTCTAATACCTGTCATAAGTTGTATTTTGTGATAGTTAGTTAATGTGCAAAATTTGACTAATATCGGTTAATATCTTGAGGGTGCGCTGGTGTCGCTAAGTTTTGTTATCATTTGTCACCTTAATTTCATGACTATTTTATGGAAATTAATGCCTGTAACCAATTATATTGCCTGCAATTTACTGTTGAGAGAAATTTTTGTATTAACAACATATTAAATATTTCCCTCATAAACTTTGCGCGATATCTGTTAGCATTTTGAGGAGGGCGCCCTATTTTTTGTTGTGAAAATGCGCAAAAAGTGCGAAATGTGAGGAGGCGCTGAAATAAAGTCCTTAGCATCATGTTAGTTTCAATTGTTTTGAGAAAGTCATGGCCGACTGAATCCACCAGGCGGTGATTTATTTTCTTTTATTTGAAAATTCCCGATAGATGGCAGGCACACATATTCACTCCAAACCGTTTAGCTTATTTCGTTACAGTATAGAAAATAATGATTTGGTTCTGTGTGATTTATGAAGGAAAATGTCAGTCATATTACTTGTAGCATAGGAAGAGAAATTCTAGAAACCTTAGGTGATTAAGGTGATTGATACAACTTCTCACTGTTGCCTGTCAAGAAATTAAAGTTAAGGAGGCAAAGGCATTTCAGACAACCTTGTACTTAGAGAGAGCGTTGTTCGCGACAAATTTGTGCAAAATCGAATGTTTTACAGTGAGTGAGTGGTTTTAGTTGATCAATGATCAAGGCAGTATATCGGACATAATGAGCAATAGAAACATGAAGCAGGAAAATTCCCTCGTTGGACGGAGTGTAAAAACAAGGAAAGAACTAAATGATCCCATTTTTGGAGCCCCCAAAACATTATCTGATTCGGTGTTACCAACTTACGAAGACGTGTTTAAATATTATTTGTTCATTTTGCATGAAAATAAACCATTCGATACTTGCAAAGAGCCAACCGTGGCTGACATTTCAGAAGTTGTAGCTACGAGGTTGGAAGAAATATGGCACCGATCCTCTATTCCTATAGTTTCTCACACACAGTATTGGAAGATGTCGGCGTAATTTCTCCTGGAGGAACATCAGATATCGTCGATCCAAGCAAAGTGAAACGGGAACGTAACAAAGCGAGAAAACGACTGCAACTTCAGGAACACCAAGATCTAAAATGTAAAGCTATACGAGGCTTGTATTTTGATGGACGGAAGGATAGCACATTATTCCTGGAACAATCGATGACTGGCAGTTATCATCGGAAAACAAGAGCTGAAGAGCACGTTTCGCTGGTTATGTTACCTGATAATGCATATTTAGGACATATTTCTCCAAAACGTTCGACCTCGCAAGGAATTGCAAACAGCTTACTTGAATTCTTTGCTGTAAATACAATCGATGCAAGTGAGTTATGCGCTATCGGATGTGACGGTACTGCAGTAAATACAGGAAGCAGAGGTGGCTTAATTTTGGGCCTTGAAAAGGTAATCAATAGACCATTGCAGTGGTTAATATGCCAACTTCATGGCAACGAATTGCCACTTCGCCATTTAATGGAGTACCTAGAAGGACCAACATCTGGTCCTGGAGGATTCAGCGACCCTATTGGCAAACGTTTAACAGGTTGTGAGTTACTACCAGTAGTGAATTATGTTGCTATTGATTATAGTCTCCAGACCATGCCAGCTATCGACCGAGATAGTTTAAGTACAGACCAAAACTATTTGCTTCAAATATTTGAGGCCGTTGTTAGCGGCGACTGCCCAGTACGCCTTTCTGAAAGAGCACCTGGTGCATTGAATCATTCCAGATGGCTCACAACAGCTAATCGAATCTCTTGCTGGTACATTGGCACAGAATATCCATCAGAAAAATTAAAAACGCTTGCTTCGTTCATTATTAAAGTTTATGTACCTAGCTGGTTTTTAATTAAGTGCAACTCATCATGCAAGGATGGTGCAAGGAACCTGTGGAAAACCATTCAGTTGTCGCGTTTCCTAACGGACGACCTGTTACGTGTCATCGATCCTGTCATTCAGAGAAACGCGTATTTTGCGCATCCGGAAAATATTTTGCTGGGAATGTTGGGTGACGATCGTAAGCATATGCGGCAGCTAGCTGCTCGCAGGATATTGCGTGCTCGAGACACTAGTTCCGTTCGTGGCAATGAGATTCGTTCTTTTACTATAGTACCTAGAAGGACTCCTCGTCTTAACTTATCTGCTCCCGACTACGTGGACCTGATCAACTGGCACTGTGAAGATGTTGTCGTAACGGAACCACCTATAACAATGACATTTTCTGAGGAGATAGTACAAGACATTGTGAAAACTGGAGATGTGCCAGATTTGCTTCGGGATATGTTTCCGTGTCATACACCATCCGTGGAGCGCTGCGCTAAGCTTGTGACGGAGGCATCATTGGCTATGTGTGGACCAGAAGCAAGGGATAGTTTCATCCGCGCACGTCTAAAAGCACGCAGAACACTACCCTCCTTTGAAACGAAGAAGGATTGCAAACCATCTGCATAAGACATCCAACTCGGGTATTTTAAGTTTCTTTAATATTTAAATCTTGTACGTGCACAAAACTGCACATATGTATTGTATAACATCAGAACTTTTATATAAATAATTAAATATTTGTGTAATATCATTTCTTTTATGTAAAGTCTTTGCAGTTTAACATTTTTAATGTTATATTTTCTGCAGATTCCGATTTACTCGTATAAAGTTTTCAGTTGAAATAAAACCCTTTTGAATTTCGGGATTTTGTGCCTTTTTTTACAAAAAAAATAGGGTGCCCTCCTCAAAATGCTAACAGATATCGCCCAAAATTTGCGAGGGAAATATTTAATGTATTGTTAATACAAAATGTCTCCTAACAGCAAATTGCAGGCAATATAATTGGTTACAGGCATTAATTTCCATAAAATAGCCATGAAATTAAGGTGAGAAATTATAACAAAACTTAGCGACACCAGCGCACCCTCAAGATATTAACCGACATTAGACAAATTTTGCACATTAACTAACTATCACAAAAGACAACTTTTGGCAGGTATTACAAGTCCATGTAAAAAAAAAATATTTTTCGCAACACCCTAGCCTGCAAGTGTCTCAAAATGTCACTCGTGTCATTAGATTTACTATATTTCTAACCTTCTCAAGTTATTATGAATTACATTTTATATTTTATTTGTATTGAACTATCCATATAATTTCCAAGTAATTTTTAGAGGTTATAGAAACTATTAAAGTATCCATATGCAGTGTAAATGAGACCAAGTACTGCATCTCTGAATCATGCTACATGCTCCATCCTTTATCTTGCATTCTACTTATTTTCTTCAAGAATAGGGATAAGAGGCATATCAAATCATTCTACAATTTTCTCAGGATATTTCTAATGGCATTTGATTAAAGTATCTTTAACCTGTCATAATTTATTACAAGTTAGTTAAATAACTGCCATTTTTTTTTACATAGTTTTTGAGTTAAGACCCCCGGTCCATTTTGTGACTCACGGGTACAGGGCAACGGTGTTCGAAACACTTTCGCAAGCGTACGTCTACAGAGGCGTGGTAGGCAAGGCGGTTGACGGCTCGGGTTCGGTTCCAATCCAAGCAACAATATTTTAGAAGAAAGAATTACTTCATGCAAATTCTATTAAGTAATAAAGGGACATTCACATTACGGAATTTAATGACACAGCACATAATAATGCCGAATAATAAATATAAATTATATAATTCTGAAACGAGCACGCGGTGTTTCGATATACATCAACGAACATATTCAAGCAAAAGATATTGCATGTCACCGCTTGGGTGTGACTTTATTTCAGAGTACATCATATTAGAATGTCATGTTAGCAACACAATTTTACTAGTCAGCGTGATAGTTAGACCCAGGTGCTAACTTCAAAAACTTTGAAGATGAATAATCAAATTTTGCTGTTTTATGAGCATGCCCTGATCTTTTAATGATATGAATGTGTTCATCTCAATGTGTGTCCATTAAATCCCACTATGCACAAAGTTTCTTCTACAATGCTCTTAGACTAGATTCTGACAAATAACATTAAGCAAACTATCCACCATATGCTATTATTTATTGCTGGCATATCACAACAAAATATGATATTTGCTTGCTACTCTAAAATTCGAAAGTAAACGCGTGTCAAAATTTATAACCTGTATTGACTTCTGTAAAATAATGACTCTGCTTTAAGAGCTGACATATTAGGTATATCTTGGAATAATGCATAATTGTACCTCTGCAGAGGACCAGTTACAATTTCTAGCTTCAATAAAAAAAACTAAACAAACATGCACGTCTCATCACTAGACTTGTTTCCCGTCCTCCATATCCTTCGAGAACTGAAAAGATCCTCAGTCGTATCTCTTATGCTGCCTACAGAAGGTAAGAAAAGTCCAAAATGAAAAATAACGAAAGTATACAGAGCCACGTCGACACATTTCGGATTCTAAAAAAAATAAAGGCATGGTGTTAGTTAGAAAATGAAAACAAAATATTTCGGCGCAACTAATAGAAAATACTATACATCGAAGAAAAATGTGCAACAAGCTAAATCTGTTGGGAATTAAAAGATAAAAATAAAGCAAAAATTTTATAATAAATTTACACCAGATCAGCTCAACAATCATTTCTCTAATATAATAATAACACATTCATCCAAACTCAACTTATCAGGTACAAAATGTACAAACAGACAAAATATTCTAAATGAATTTTCCTTTGAATGTATTGGCCCTGAAACAGTTAAACAAGCTATATACAGGATAAAATGATATACTTTAGGTACTAATCAATTTTCTATATTTTTTATTAAAAGGGCCTCACAGTATATTATAAATTCAATAACTCATATGATCAATCGCATCCTCATGTCTTGTACTTTCCTAACGTTTTGGAAAATATTAATGTTCCCCAAACACACAAAAAAGTATGAAATTTGAATGGTTACCGTCCCAACAGCATCCTACCCACGCCTCTCAAAGGCGCTAAAATGCATTGTTAGCGACCAAGTTAGGACACACGTAATAGAGCACATTTTAAGGGAACCATGTAAATCAGGATGTCGCAAATATCACAGTATGCCTACTTTTCTGGCATCCATCACGCATTATATAAGGCTGGCACTAGATAAAGAAAATATCATCTACATTACGCTTCTAATTTATTCTAAATATCATCAGCCCATTGAACACAAAATCCTATGTGTAAATATTATCTCATTTTTTTTCTAATTTCTCGCAGGGATCCGTTAGATGGATAGCGTAAGTAGTAGGTATAACCGGCAAATATTATTCGCCACGCGACCTTACTCATGAAGTACTGCAAGGAAAACATGGGACTACATTTATTTTGTATGCATGCACTTGACCTTATTTCGGACCTCTCACGCTGTAAACTTTATTTGTACGCTGATGACTTCCAAATATACATCTCGTGTCGCCCAAAACACCTAAAAACACTATTCCTAAATTAAATGCGGATCTAGAAAAAATCAGCGAGTGGTCAGCTAAACACAGATGTGTAATTTATCCGGTAAAATCAAAATGTATTCGTGTATAGTCCAACCAAAAGTATTTAGCACAGCGCATGCAAAATTATAATCTTCCAGCAATATGTTTTAATCAGGTCGTTATAGTCTGCACTGCGATAGTCAAAAGTATCGGTGTAATCCTAGGCAAGCGACAAGAATAGTTACCACATATCAACGCATACACTCTCCTCCTTACACACACTCACTAGGCTAACACATGATTTTGTCCAACCGCATCAGAACAATTTTAGTTTAGTTACTGATATTCCCTACTTTTGACCAATCTTTAACAAAATTACTGTCGGCCCTTCATCACTCTTGTAATTCCTATTCCAAATCATTCACGGTTGCCAACGTTCAAGCTTGGAATGATATGCTGCCCGATATACAACTGCACTCGATTTATACTTCTAAGAAGTCTGTTTCTAATCTGCTAAAATCAAGAACTTAATCTTTACTCAGCGATGGAACAAACACAGTAAATAAACAAATGAAATAAATAAAGAAGGAAAGAATAAGAGTGAATGCAAATATTTTTTGAATGTGCTGATAAATTACATGTTGGTATTTTATTATTATCTATGCCCATGTGCATTATTAGTTTTGCAAATGATGCGCAGGCACAGGTCTTTTATAAAATGTGAACATGTAAGTATGTGCGCGTGAGTCTGCTTGATTTTTATCCTTTATGCAGTTAAGCGTACTGGCTTAGGGCTTATTTTTTAAATTACCAGTCAGTATTATTATTATTATTATTATTATTATTATTATTATTATTATTATTATTATTTGACTTTTATTTTACATAGCAAGAGTTAAGGCTGATAGCCTTGTATTTTACATAACAACGATACATAATTAAAATTTTAGAAGTTAAGATATAATAAATACCAAATCATATATACAGACATATCAAACATAAATACAGACACAGTATGCACACATTAGCCTACAACCACGACAAAATACAATAACAATAGTAATACATGAACCCTTCCATATTATAATGAATCTCTCTCTCTTAAACTGACTCCTTGTATAAACTATGTATGTACACGGTTGAGTGGAAGAGAATAACTTTTGGCCTTAACGGGGTCTTCTAATTCTCTCAGCGCTAGAAAATTTACTGTTGCTGCTTATGGACAGAAAATGGATACCGAATATCTTCATTTTCTAAGAAACTGAATATCTTTAAAAGAAAAGAAAAGTTTTCGAGCATCCTTCAGAAGTTTATGAACGGGTTGAAATACTTAGAACGTATTTTTGTTTCCTAGCTTTTCAGAAATAAATTATTAAAAAAAAATATATTTGGTTTTCTCTAAACTACAATATGTCTAACTTTGCAACCAATTACGCTAGAAAGATCAACTTTGTTTTCTTTATTCCTTGTGAAGAAACGATTCTAATAATTTTAATTGCAAGCATATCTGATACACCAATAAAAATAGTATTTTTATATAGCTATTCTAGTCCACCTCTAAAAGGTTTGATGAGGGTAAGCCACGCCCCACTCTAGGCCTGGCAGTGGAGGGGGTGGGAAGTTGGAGAAGCGAATGCTTGAATATGTGTATACCGCTTGAATGAAACACGTTTTCGACCGGTTTCTGTGATTCCTGCGAAAAATTGCTAATTCTGTAGAGTTTGTGTTCTTCCTCAATGGTTCCATGCTAAGAGGGTGGATGTGGTGAGTGGAGTTGGATTGTCCCTTCCCCCCAGCTTTTGCTTCCCCATGGAACTTATTATTCTAGCATAATGCAATATATTATTTCGACTTTCCTGACCGTGTATTGTCTTCACTCATTCTATACCTCTTCTGTATTTCTTGCACTATTTATCACATAAAGCAGATTTGTGTAGTACTGTAACAAAAGCATTACTTACAGCTGTAAAATATAATTATTAATCTTACAGCTAACTTGCGTTTGCTGCATATATCATAGTTCAGTAGTAGCTATTTATCCCAGAGCAATTATTAACAAGTATAATATGTACATTGTACTGAGAATACTAACGAGTAATCTTCCCAAACAGCTAATTCAATCATAATTCGGAAAAACGGTATAGTCTACTCCAGGGGGTCTCCAATCTTTTTTCAGCTGGCAAAATTGACTAATCAGGAAGAGAGCGAGGGCCGCATTATGAAAGATGAACTCAATAGTATTATAGAAATTTTCATTTAGTCCTTATATTGCAAATTGTATTAGTAACAACAAATATAATACAAAATCGTGTGTACCCCAAGTAGCAAAGTCTTGTTGGACCATTGAAAATCTGATTGTACGTTTTAACGTTAGATTAACGTTTTTCAGTGCTGTTCTACCTACGTACTATTTCTTCGTTGGCCAAATAGTCTTATCGTTAGCTATAACGTTGGCCCTAAAAGCGAAGTTCAACGTACAGCAAACTATATGGTAATTCCAATGTACATATGGCCCAATGCTAGCCCAACTTATTTTTCAGTTGTGTGCACTCAGAATAGTACCAAGTTACATTCTGAGGAAATTTACTATTTTAGTAAACCGAATTATGCATATTTGTACAGCAGTTTTAGAAAAAAAATGGACCTTGATTACATTATGCATTTATTCAATGACATGTTTTACTCTCTCGTCTTCATTTATAATCGAAAAATTTTCCACGTATCTGTGGATGGATTCGAACCTGCAACGTTGTTATTTATGATCCGTTGCTTTAGCTACTACACCACGGAGAAACACTTTAATCCTAATAATACGTCAATTAAGCACTTCATGAATTCACACAGGGCGACCTAAGACCCAACGCTAGATAATTTTATTATCTGTACTTGCGCGCTGAATGAGTTAAAATAGAATAGTTAATTCTCTGTTATCATTTCTACACATACTAATGCATAGTAAAATTCACTCAGAAAAATTATTACCCGAAATAAGGTTACAGGTCCCGCAAAGATTTACTCGACTTCGTAATGCAGTCTTTCCCCTCTCGACCCAAACTACCTAAATATTATTTACATTTTTCCAACGCCTGTTTAATTTATCTCCTAATAATAACGACATGGCAAAGTTATGATATCTTATTTTTTTTTGGAATTCGAAGACAACATCTAGAATGTTTGTCTATCTCCCTATCAGCCGGCTATCAGAAGTAATTTAGATCAACCATTTTCTCTGCATAATTGTCTTGCAGGGAAGGAGTAGTTAAATACTTCCTCGGAAGAGAAACAAACAAAAAATCATTAGCTAGAGTGATAGATTTTACTCACTTAAAAATAATATTTTCCATCCACTGAAATCAAAGGTAGATTTCTAACAATTCCTAGCCTAATAACGTAAAATATTAAGTAATGGTTTTATTATAAACAAAACGAAAGCGCCCCCGTATAAATTCGAATTAGAACATATTAAAAAAAATAACTCAAAGTGATAGGAACAAATGGAGATTACTAAGCGAATGCCGTGGCCTGCCAGTTTTAGTAAGTCATAGATTTTCCCACCAGTGTCCATTACTAATCCAACGGTGTATGGCTTATCTCTGTCGAACTTGTGACTACTGAGATCTAGTAGGGTCACAAATGGAGAATACTAAGCGATTCAAAAGTACCTTCTAGTTTTAGAGTCGCATCCATAGTTTGCCTTACCATTGTAGACCATCACGAATCCATCTGTGTATAAATCATCTCTGTCAGACTTGTAGTTACTAAGATGTAGGAGGGGCACAAATGGAGAATATAAAGCGACTGGAAAGGACCTGTCAGTTTTAGGGTCAAAGTTCTATGTTATTCCAGGGTTTCAGGCCGTGTGACATGCAATAGTTCTTCTGTTTACATGTCTATTCTATTGACAGTTTTTCCAAGAATAAAAAGGCAGAATTTATATCTAGGTACATCTGCTGCGGCTACAACTGCTATTAGGCACATGAGTATTGATAAACACAGACAGTGATGTTCGTTAGTGGGAATAAAAGTAACGTTAGGACATTTTTTTTATACAAATAAGATAAAGAGAGTTTACAAGTAACTTTAAACTAAACTCATGCCTCAGATTGTACATCATTTCTTGCACTGGCCCTGGCATACTGTTCTTGCCCTGGCCCTTGCATACAGTTCTTGCCCTGGCCCTGGCATACAGTTCTTGCCCTGGCCCTGATATACAGTTCTTGCCTTGGCCCAGTTGGGAAAAATATAATCACTATAAGCCCAGGCCCAACAAGAACACGAGACGTTCTGGCAATTTATGGTCCGAGCCCGTGCAGACCTCTAATATACAAGTCTAGCGCTCTTATTAAATTTATTAATGATCAAAACACGATTCATCAAAACTATTATTATTTACATTTTTAGAACATTGAAAAGTGACAAGAGACAAGAAAGAATAATGAGTAAATACTTCATTTTCTCTTGTGTTCAAGAATTTATTTATGGTCTTTAGGCATCTAATGTTCAGGGCGGGATAGGGGAAGCACAACGATGTGCAAAGCAGGGATGTCAACGACTTGCTCGACTCGAGCGTTAGACTCGCCGCTCGAGCCGAGCGATTGACATAACAGTCAGAAAAGGAGTCAGTGGACGATGTCATAGTAATGCAAAGTTATCTTACCTCATAATTTATACACAGCTATCTCGGTCTACTACTTGTTCAGTTATTTGAGACAACCTAGAAGAACAAATTATGTTGCCAAGAAGATCAATAAACTAACTTCACATCAACTATCATGCTTTCTACTATCATTGTTTCTAAAGTTAGTAGGAAAGAATAAACAAATAGTGAAACTAAATTAACATAACAAGTAATAAAACACTTTTAAAGACATTATTTTCTTAATCAATTCATACTAAACAGGAAAAATGTAATTTTGTCTATGCATTACTCAAAAGAAAAGCATATGCGCGCTCTCATATATTGTCGCTTCATAAATTCGTGAAATGATGCGCCCCATTCTTTTCTTTTTAGTCATGCATAAACATTTTTTTTCTTTTTAGTACGAATTGATTAAGAAAATAATGTATTTAAACAGTTTTTTTTTTGGTTATTTCAATGTCGACTCGCTCGATTCAAGTCGAGTCGGTGCTCAGTACCTACTCGAGTCCAGTCGAGTCAGTGGTCACAACAGCTCGAGTCGAGTCAGCGCTCACTATGTGCTCGAGTCGATTCGGCGCTCACTATATGCTAGAGTCGAGTCGGTGCTCAGAACTGCTCCAGTTGAGTCGAGTCGGTACTTAGAACTGCTCA
>JAGDQP010066142.1:0-11319 GCA_022664845.1 Lepisma saccharinum | reverse complement strand
TTTTTCTATCACTTTATAATTAGGAATGTTTATTAAGCGAACATCTTGATTGTCTACTTCTGAAGACGGTTGCATCCGAAAATTATAAGTAACTTTATAGTACTGTGTGTGTGTGTGTAATTGTGCACGTGATTTTCCTCAAGATATTACGTAAGTACAAATCTTTTCTTTTCTATTAAAATTTCACCTATTATATTTCCTATCCGGTTTCACCAGGACTGGACAAATTCCGCTCTCCCTCCCCATGCCTGGCAAGTGCAATAGACCCCGCTGTAGAACCTGTTATATTTTTCATCCAAGTCTGACCTTCAAAAATCTTGACATGGGAAAGGGATTTTGGAAAAGGTGTTTTGTGTTAAAAATTAATCTGAGTACAACTCAGTAATTGAAACGTTGTCAGGAAATCCAGTATAGAAATCGGTGCCGGAGAAAGTGGGATATGGTATAGTAGGAAATGCAATGAAAATTGAGTAGGTTGTCAAGTCACCAAAGTGGGAGTCAGTATAGAAAACGTAAAAAAAAAAAAACAAAAAAAAAAGATTGGGCAGGGATCAATGGGAAGCGTGATTGTAGACGAGGAGACAAGAAAAAAAAAAGGTTACTGTAGGTTTAGACCAGGTTTCGGTTTAGCATTCAAGCCCTGAGTGAAAGCTCCTTCCCAGAGACGACGTGTGGATGTGTTTGTGGTGGGGCATAGGGTATGGATTACAGCTATACGGAAATTGTCATCGAAGTCAGTGTTGTGCAATGCCGTGCCTGTGTATATACTGGCAATTCGGTTTTTTTCTGACGGAAAAGTGGCGGTGATTATTCACACGGAGATTCAAAGGACCAACTGTTTCCCCCCCATAGAATGCCGGGCAGTGTGTTCAGGTTAGGATATATATGACGTTTGAGGTTTGACAGGTTCCTTTGGGATGTAGAGTTTTTAACACAAAACACCATTTCTAAAATCCCTTTCCCATGAATACCTGCGCACGCGCAGAACGTCGTAAATTGTTTTTGATGTGGTCGTCCTCCATGTTGTTTTTGTATCTCTTTAAATTGTGAATCTGTGTTAAGCGAACTTCTTTATTGTCTACTACTGAAGACGGAGAGTACTTACGATATTTCGGTATTAATACCGTAGACTTGCTAGTAAAGGAAAAGACGAGCACACGTTGAACGAACAAAAGATCAAGACGACAGTAGCGACACGTAGCGAACGAGGCATCAAGCTTGGAGAATAACTGACCGCTATACAGCGCCTGAATTTCCGGAGCTTGGAACTTGACAACTGTACAGCGTGGAAGTTCGGGATGGAATTGTACAGGAAGTGTTGAAAATGTAGAGTAAATGGGACGTTAAAGCTACTGAAGGTTAAGCCTGGGTATTTATGAAAAAATGAAGGAATATACTTACAGCTGTATGTTTCGTATTAGAGCACACACATATACACAAGTAGACCAACTCCTCCCTTCGGGGAGAGGCCTCATCCACTAGTGGATTGAATATGGCTGTGATTTATGATTTATACAAGTCACTACAATATTTCGAGCCCACAGTGGCACTTAATCATGTGTACAGGAGAAAACGACGAGCACGTGTTATGTTGAATAAGCACAGGATTGAAGAGACAGTGGCGACACGTAGCGGACGACGCATAAAGCTTGGAGGTAGATTGGAACAATTAACAACTGTATAGAATGTAAGTTCAGGGTGGGATCGTGGAAGGAAATGTGTTTAGTGCAGAGATAAGGGGAGGTTTAGTTATTGAAGGTTAAGGCCAGGAAATATTTTCGTGCTCAAACCATAAATAAAGGCGCCCTCCCACAGACGGCGTGTTGAGATGCTGGTCGTAGGGGGTAAAATGTGGATTATGGCAACCAGGAAAGATAGATCAAAATTGGTGTTCTGGGACTGTGTAAGGAGACTGGGGCATCAGGTTTGTTGATAGTGCAAACGTGACGATGGTTGTTAATACGAAAGTTTAGAGCACCACGTTTCCCCCAAATAAAAGGCATCACAAAACTTGCAGGTTAGGATGTATATATCATTAGAGGTGTGGCATGTACCCTTGGGATTTAAGATGTACCGGTCATTAGGAGTATTGAAGACTGTTAAGAAGTGATGAAAATGGAGCAGGTCTTACATCTGGTTCTCATGCATGTATGGGCGCAGGTTTGTGGGGGTGGCGAGGAAGGATTCGTACGGACTAAGATGTTTCTAAGATTAGGTGGATGCTGAAAAACTAACCTCGGTTTGGTGGGGAATACTGATCTTGTGTCTGGGTCAGATTGGAGAATGTGGAAATGAGAGTGTAGGATTTATTTGACCTTGGTTACTTTAGGATGGAACTGGGTGATTAGAGCCGGTGGGTTGGGGGTTTGAGTGGGAGGATCCACGGCGAATCTGTTTGGTTATAAGGTTAGATGGGTAGCCATGGTTTACTAGAGCTTCCTGGGGGCGTTCGTTGTAAGTTTCAGTAGCAGAGGTGGTGGAATTCAGGCGTTGTCGTCTGAGTGCAAGGGAGAAAGGAATCGCTTTCTTGGTGTGGTAAGGGTGGGAACATGAGTAGTGTAAATACTGCATGTGGTTGGTAAGTTTTATGTGAACGGAAGTATTTAGGGTGTTGGTTTCTAAAGTGATATCCACGTCAAGGAATGAGACTTTTCTGTTGGAGATGGACCAAGTGAACTGGATAACACGGAATTGGTTTAGCTGTTCTAGGAATGTGTTGACACTGGTTTCATCATGAGTCCATAACATCAGGATATCATCCAAAAACCGTTTATCGCATTAGATCGGCACATACATCGCACATAGCTTTCGCCGATATGGCATGATCGCGGAAGAGTTAAAGAGGAACGTCTAAAAATATTAGACCTGATTTAAGCCAGGCCCGTTAGCATTCAAAATGTTATGAAAGGGCACGGGTCATGACAGTTGAGCGTAAGCTTTCTTTATCTAATGAAGCATATGAGGGAATATATTACGAAATTTATTGCACTATTATTCAAAACTGATTTACAAAGTTGGCATTATTATTTCCAGAAATTCAAGATAGCTACATTTTGGAATCGTATATCTTTCTCTATTCAAATAGAGACAACCAGGCCAGTCTCGGTTTTGATACTAGCCTACAATTTCGGTTCGATATTATCAACATCTGAATCGATTCAACCGACTTATTATAATCTGATCATTGCTGAATCGAACGCCCCATCCTTGGAATTCAATGAGCACTTCCTTCCACTTGTGTGTGGAGGCCAGAGATTTTCATTTTTGGGCAGATATGTGTAGCATAGAAAGTACTTGAATGGAAACTAGAGTAGCTTCTCTAGGTAAAAGGACGTTGCGCCTCATGAGTAATTCTGGACTACAAATAACTTTTTTTTTTTGGTTAAAGCGCTTCTAGGCACGATGTTTTGATTCCGCAGTGTGGCGTTTGCCCGTCTATCTCTCACAAGCCGACTATTACGTCGATATTAATAGAGGAAAATTTCTTTTGTATCTTTGTTATTTGGTTCTTTACCAATTGAATCAATGCCTGTTTTGGTTTTGTGGATTTTTTTCACTGACCCGGCATTTTTTGTAAAAACTATCATAAAAACAGGATTTCATTTCCTTGTGTTTGTAGTTAACGTTTATGGGCATTTCCCTTGTCATATTTATTTTGTAACACAATTTATTTTATTTTTTTTTACTACCAGGGTCTTTGGCCAGTAGGCTGCTTTTTAGTAAAACCTGTTTGTTTGGCTGCACCAAATACGTGTGATTGAAGATTAATTTATTATGTACTGTTTTGGTAGTCATTCCCAAGAGGCCTAAATAATTTTCTAGAGATTTCAAATTTAGTATTTCCCAGTTATGCTACTGCTCATTTGTCTTTCGAATATTATATTTGCTTAGTTATCTGTTGTTTGCATGTGAGCACCAATGTGGCTGTTCTGTTGAACCAATGTGATTTTTAAAAATATATATTTTAAATATTTTTTATATATTTTTATTTCTGATTTAGACTCCGTTTTTGTATTATTTAACTATGAATGTGTACAATTTAACTCCCGTAATTAAACAGCACAGTAATTCACAGTATTGTCTAATAGTAATTGTTCTTTTTGTAACTTTTAGTTTTTGGTAATAAGCGTTAGTTAGCAGTTTTTAAACTCTCTTTTATGAAGTTTATTTAGTAGTTCAGTTCCTATGTTTTGTTTGAACCACTAAAACTTTTGGAAATGTTCTTAACCATGATGATTTTAAAAATACATTTGCTTATATTGTACTTCCGTCAGTTTTTCTATTAAAAAAAAAAAAAAGCAAGGGTCCACCTGCTATCTTTTCTGTTAACTTTTTTTAGCGTTTCGCGTAAGTTGTAGATCCTTTCAGGTCGGTTTATTCTTCTTCATTTTTCTATTTTCCATAGTAGCGATTGAACTGAATACACAGATCTCAGTGGAGAATCTTTGTTGCACTATCTGCTTCTGAAAGCTGAGTAGAATTTTGTTCTTTTAATTTTTATTTTCGAAAACTCTTTTGGTGTACATTTGTTTTATAAAGAACTGAACAACCCCATGTGTTCACGCTCTTTTTGTGTTTTTATATCTTAAACCATTCCTATATTTTTAGGGGAAATGTGCCGAGTTCCTGTCGCGGAATCAATTGTTTGTCCCAGACAGGAATTGACTTAGTGTTCCCAGAGATTTTGTTGGGTTAGTTGCGCTTTTTACTGAATATAGAAGTTAAGTTGATGGTGTAGGCAGACTGCTAATTTACTGAAATGAATATTTCAACGTTTATTTTTAGAGTATATTTTTTATATAATGAGAGCATCAATTTTATATGATACTGACTTCAGGTGACACTCGCAAACATATCTCATTTCTTCTCTAATTTTACAAAAATTGGCACGCACCTTCCGAATCGCAGCCGATACGTTTAACAAAGCCCGTGTATTATCACAAGACGTTAACTCACGCTTGAATATCATTTTGTAATACAGTATTTTTCACAAGAAGCTTGCAAACTGGATTTGCAACTTCCTAAGGGCTCGTCAAGGCCACCTTTTCTGAAACTTTGCTGCAAGACAAAAACTGTGTAACGTGTTGATTTTTCGATTCATAAGAGTTACATTCGATTCGAAAGTAATGGAATAGGATATTCTGTATAGAAACCTACATTTCGTACCAGTTATATACATTTAAGAGCATCTATAGAAAATTACTAAAATTTTATCAAGTATATGTTTGACCTTTTTCCACACAGTTGGTAGGAGGGGACTAGAAAAAATTTTAGAGTGGCTAAGTCCTTCCTCCATTGGCTACGGGCCTGCCGTGTTGCCTGAAGTTCTATGTACACCGTTCGGTGCTTACAATTTTTATCTGAGCAGGATTAAGAAGGATCTCGGGGAGAAAGGTCTGTCAGATGAAGAAGTTCAGGACAGGGCTTTGTGGAGAAGACTCACCAGAAATTTCTGTAGGTGGCAAAAGACGGAGAGACAGAAGATTCGTTTTCGTCCGAAAGCTGGGTCATTACAATGGACCAGGCGGAATAGTAATTATGAACAGAGAATTATGTTAGAGTGTTTTATTGTAGCAGCAATAATCGTAGTTACGGAAGCTCTCCGGAGGAGCAATAAATGAATTGCATTGTAAATCGTTGCTATGGCGTATGATAGTAATTGGGAGAAAATCTGCTATTGCGAATTTATGTACGCAACGAATTTGGAGCGTATAGTAGCTTTGCTGGAAGCTTCTCGGCTATCTGCATATATGTGCGGGATCCTTGAGACTCCAAATACGTTCATTTAATCTAAGATGAAAAAATAATTTTTCTCTTACCTTCTAGGATAAGTCGTTCTGCTGCTCCCTTGAGGTATGGATGGTTTGTCCTCTTTTTGGGTCACATTCTTTACTTTGGCATTGTGGGAAACAATATCTGTTCGACTGCCACAATTTTCTTCAGATCCTGATGATTTGGTAGGAAAGCTGAACATGTTGCTCAACTTAGACAAAAAACCTGGCTCTGAACTACTTTCTTTATGTTCACACGGCTTTATATTAGTTACCTTCTTTTCATAAAATTTTAAACATGGAATTAGATTGCAATATAAATCTTCCTTTACTTTTCCTTGAATATGACGTAATATAGCGTTATTCAGATTCCCCAGACAGAAACGACATACTTGGTATTCAGATGATCCACTTTCTATCTTCACTAATGCTGCTTCATGTTTACCGCTGTTATATGTAACTCCAGAACTAGAATCACAGTCACAAATCACTGACGATGTTTTCCTAAAATACAGAAAAGTATGGTTATATCAAAAACAACACAAAAATGTCGGAAAAGCAGACTCAATTGCACATCAAACTAGTTACGAAGAAACACAATCTACTAAAGAAATACTGTAATTATCACATCAGTTTAGCTCCTTTCCGAGGAAGACCAAACAGAATTGAGTAAGAAGGTCAGAGAAAATTATATACAGTACAGCCCACTTATAACGAACTCGGATATAGCGAATTACTGAATATTGCGAACATAAATGAAATTCTATTTAAAACATGGAAGAAATGACCGTATATTACGAACAATATTTCCCATTAAAACCGTTTATAGCCAAGTTTTCAGAATTGTTTCATGTTTCGGACGTATCCGATTCTTCGTGTCTATTGTTTACATGTAAAGACGGAAGTACAAAAGGCTGAAGGCCGTGAACATCCCTCACCCTTTGTTTTGTAACAGGGCGAGTGAAGAAGAGCCGAGGGTTCAACTTTCTTTTCTTCACAGCTGCAAGCTAAATATGCAGGTCAATTCCACCCCCACCCTCTCTTTGCTTCTGGTGGTGCATTACTCAGGTTCCGCAAAACTGGTTTTCACAGCTGTTCTCATACATTCCTCATTTGACTTCAGTCCAAACGTTAGAAATCCAACACTTTTAAAATCGCATTGTCTTTTCAGACGATGGAATTTCACCTTATTTCGCTGTGCAAGCCAGGCATGACTCACTTCCTTTCCTCCCACTTGGATGACAGCCAGGGTAAAAATAAATCTCGGTTTTTCAGCGGAGCTCATTGTGTTAGAAGTAAAGAGAGAGTGAGGTGCTTTCGGTTGCTGTAAACTGGTAGGTAGCCGTAAGAATTTACACGCCGCAAGTTGAATTTTAACTCGTGTTTGTGCATCACTGGATTAAAAGATGGCTAACAAAAGGGAAGCCATATTTCTAGAGACAAAGGTGAAAATTATAGACGAAAATTAGTATTAGCGTAATTCGGGAAAAATACGCGAATCTGTTTATAACGAAATTCGGATATAAAGAACTCATTTTGTTGGTCCCTTGAAATTCGTTATGAAAGGGCTGCATTGTATATAAACATAGTTTGCCATGAAATACTCCATATATCAACTTACAACACTTACGTTTCTTGGAATTTGTCTAGTAACTTTTAGTTAAATTACTGTGAGAAAAGTGATATAACACAAACATGAAATTAAGGTTAGGTAATAACAACCAGTGAAAGCAGGTGAACACAATTTCTTTATAAGATTATAAATTGAGTTCCAATAATAATAATAATAATAATAATAATAAAACTGGTATTGGTAGACATACTCATGAATATAAGAGAACAAATCCCTATTAAAGTACTACACCATTATTATTTCAGTATCGTTTCAAATAGTGGCTCATTTAAGGAGTACTTTAGTATTGTAGTTTCCCAACTAATGAGTATAATGCGATCAGTTTTTTGGTAACTTGTAAAACTTCAATAAATGGAATTTTGTGACGTACTAGGAGTACAGTCCTTAATATTAATGAAATTTTAAAGAGTCCACGGTAAAAACGACTGCCATATAGATTTTGTGAACACCACTGAAGTACATACAATTCAAAATATAAGAGAGCTAACATGTGGTGCTAATGTACCAATTTCGACTTAAATGCACTGTGATCGTCTTCTCCTTGCATTCTTCAATTCATTTTACATAAATATCCGCCAGTATGCACTCTGTAGGCTGGTTCAGAAGCCAGACAAGCATGGAATTTGAACGTGTCACATAGTAGCTTAAAATAGTGAGAGTAACAGTAAACGGATGCCAGTAACAGCAGTAGATGAGTGATGAATCCCGACTAAAATTATTAAAAAATTAATATATTTATTTTAATGTTCATTGCACTGTTGCAATGTTTCTGCGAAACGTACCTTGCAGCTTAACGCTCGTGCCACAGAGAGATGTATTTTCCATCTCAATGTCACTTCCAAACACGTCTAGCAGAGCCAAGGAGCATTTTGCGGAAAATATCTTCTCGCTGTTCATTTTCTATGTTAAGCAGCCCACAGACTACTCGAAAATTCGGCCCGGTGGGCTGATGGCTAGAGAGACTGAACGCATAACTGATAATGTGTGCTTCGGTTTAATTGCATTTAGTCCCACTGACAGCCGACCGGATGGATCTGCTCTTGCTAGATTTTTAGCCGATAGTTCTCTACAAATTGTATTGGGTGAGTATGATCATCGGAGAAACAACAAGATCTTTCCTTCCCTACTGCAATAAAACGTGGAACGGGGACCCCTCAGCTGCCAGTGATTGCTTGTTTCTTTCTTCTTTCTTTACTTTGAAAGGAAATGGAAACAGAAGGTAATATGTATGTTTTTATCTTATAAAACAAGCTGTTGCTATTCAGATTAGGTGCTTCAATCTCAACAACTAATCTAGTATCTTTTCTCCAGACATGTATGCCTTAAATTGTATTTTACCCATAGCAACAATCATTACGAGAATTGGCCGAAACATAATTAATAAAATATTTACTAGCATTCTCCTTTTGTACTATAATATCTAAATCCAAAGTCTGATTCAGAAGCCTACTTCGAAGTTAATAATGCTGAAGTAACTTACTTTTCATTAAACTTCATTCTAGAATAATACTACATTTCCATATAGCTCAATAGTATAACTTCACATATCTTACAGAATGTTTGCTTGTTTGGAATCATATATCAACAGATATTTACTCAGAATATAAGAGATCTTCCCAAAATTTCTTATCTAATAGATTGTTGTACAAAACATTTTCAGTTCCATATGCATTCGACATTTTTCTAGAACATATTTCCAACCAAAGGTAAAACATAAAACTAAAATTGAGAATATTCTATTTCCTTCCTTTATAGTTGGACATACGAGAAATCATTTGAACCAAATCTTTGAACTAACCGTTCCATCATTACACATCTCATCAGGTAATATCAGATTTGTGCTTTTTCGGAGAGATATTAAAGATTCATTACCATTTACGGAAGCCTTCAGAAATAAAGGAATCAAAGCCAACACCGTCAAGTGGGGTTACTTTGGCCTTTTTTGTACTACTTTGGCCCAGCGCTTGGAAAAAGACATGTAAGTTCATAGCATCACACAAGGTAGCGATATCGGAACAGTTTATAGGGCCGGTAAATTGCAGTAGTAGTAACATAAGGCACACGTGAAAAGAGGAAGAAAAGAAGTATATATTGTCTGTTCTTGTGTTGCGAAGTCTTGCGCTATGACGCGTCAGTTTTGTAAGCGGGAAACTTTACAATGTGCAGACAAATTGAGAAGAGCTAAAATAAAGGTAAGTAAACCAATCTACCACTAATATATCTGTAAACATATTCTGAAGGTTTTGCTACTTAAGTATAAGAATTTTAAGCTATGTAAAGATTTTTCTGTGAACGTAGCAAGATTTGGATTTCTTTGGGGTATCTTTGGCCCACATCATCATTGGGCCAAAGTAATGCCCGCGGTAAATGCAAATTGTGTAAAGCATTTTTTTGGTACCTAATATTTCTCTGTAGTCTCGATACAGTATGAAGTTCTGTGTTCCTAAGTGTTTTTCACGTAATGTAGTAAACATGTGTCTGAATAGATCATAGGCAGTACGATTTAAAGAGTGGCCAAAATTAATTACGAAATAACCGGTTTATAAATTGTATGCATGGTTAAAGTTTTTATTCTGCCTCTGAAATGTTTTCTTTACCTAAGTGAAGAGTTTTCGCAATAAAGTCTATATTTAGAATGAAGAAAAAATACATATGAGAATATTTTGTAATATTTCTACATGTAATTTCAAATGCCATGCCATTATTGCTCTACATTTTGTATTTAGAATTGCAAAGAAAAGTAATATCTTTGTTTTCGATTTTCTTTACAGAAACAGGTGCATAATGCCACGAATGTACAAACGGGAACTAGGTTCTAGAAAATATCGTGATTGTTTACTTGACACTCTGTCGGAATGTTTGAATGATATTCGCTCTGGTGCTCGAACTCAAAGAGATGCTGCTGCATTTTATAACATACCAAGAAGTAAAATTAAAAACAAACTGAAAGGGAAATTCGATAAGAAGCCTGGAAAGCCAATCGTTTTTTCCATCGAAGAAGAAAAATGCTTTGAAGATCACATCAATAAACTTGCTGAATTCGGCCTGCCGTGAACGGAAGAGGATTTAAAATATACAATTAAATGTTACATAGACAAGCAAGGAAGTGTTAAGCAGTTTAAAAATAATATGCCTGGAGTTGAATGGGTTAGATCTTTCAGAAAACGTCATCCGAAACTAACATTACATAATTGTACCAATATTAAGAAAGTTTGTGCGTGTGTAGATCGTGAAACCGTGAATGAGTATTTTGATAATTTAGGAACTGCAGTGGCGGAAGATCTTGTCCGAATGGAAACAATCTGAGAGTGGGAAAAGATCAATTACCGAAGGATCAATTTCCAAAATTATTAAAAAAGTTGATTGATGTTTTGTTCAAAGGCAAGAACAATAACATAGTCTCTGGCTTCAGCAGTACAGGCATTTATCCTTTGAATAGAAAGTTTTGTCACATTTGCCTCAAACTGATGTGAACTAAGACTTGGTGAGTGATTCTTTTCTGCAACTCCTTAATGATAAACGACAGCAAGTACTTGGCGAAGGCAATATTTTTACGGAAGAAGCTTAATATACCAGCAGGAAGAAGTATGTATTTCCTATGAAGATCTGCCTCATCAAGATGACAATGAGAAGGCAACAGTTTCAAAGAAACGTAAAGGTAATTCAAAGAGTGAGAAGAATCCACCAGCGTCGAAATCAGATGAGCATCCTTCATCATCTTCAAGTAAGAAACGGGGGCGGCCCAAGAAGGCACTAACTGCTGAAGATCAATCAGACAGCGATTCAGACAGTTCTGCTCACTACAGCGTTCATGATGACAGCTGTTCAGATGATGAGAGTGATGACATCTTCCGTACCGATACAGAGGAGGAAGAAGCAAATACGCGTTTGCAAGAAATGACCTTTAGTGAAAAA
>JAGDQP010066141.1:0-11319 GCA_022664845.1 Lepisma saccharinum | reverse complement strand
GCGTATATAGTTTTTTATTTGTAACTAACTTCAGGTGGCAACTAAATTCAGGATTATATTTCGAATCTTATATAATAATACTCGCTTTTCTTCGTTGGGGGCGCTGCCTACAGACCCCCGTGGCGGCTGCGCTCCCAACTTGAGGGTTTGGGGAGATGGGTGCCCTTTATCTTAATCAGAATCTCTCTGCGCGACTGCACAGCCATGGTGTCCATCTGCACCCTCCCACGGGGTCGTTGCGCCTCAAGGGGGAGATTTACCCCATTTATTGTAACCTACTCTTGGTCGTGCACCTTCATACAAAATTTCGTTTCTGTAGCTTCAATGGTTTGGAAATTGGGTTTTTGGGCGGCCATTTTGGATCCAAGTTGAAGACTTTTTTGAAAGGTTTCTTATATTGTCGTGGCCTACTTGTGATGGTACACCTTATTTCCATGTAAAATTTCATTTATCTAGCTCAAACGATGTGGAAAATGGGTTTTGGGCGACCATTATGAATCCAAGATGGCGACTTTTCTAAAATGTAATATTTTCCTAAACTACTCGTCATATAAACTTTTATGTCAAATCTCTAGCTCAAACGCTGTGGAAAATTGATTTTTAGGTCCGCCATTTTGGATTCAATATGGAGTCCTTGGATACAGTGTAATATTTTCGTAATCTACTAGTGATGATGTAATTTCATGCCAAATTTGATGTTTCTTGCTGCACCTGTTTATACTATAATAAGTTAGGCAGCCATTTTGGATCCAAGATAGCGTCTTTGAATACATCTCGTAATAATTTCGTAACCTACTAGGGATGTTGTACCCTCTTGCCAAATTTCACTTCAATAGCCCCAGTCGTTTAGGTTGTGTATTTTATACAACAATGGGTTTGGCGGCCATTTTGGATAAAAAATGGCGAGTTTTTCAAAATATCGGATTTTTTCCTTTACCTACTCGTGGTCCTACACCTCCATACCACATTTGGTGTATCTAGCTCCAGTAGTTTGACCTGGGAATTTTGATGATCAGTCAGTGAGTGAGTCAGTCACTCAGTGACCATGGGGCTATATATTATATAGACTCGGTTTGCTTCGCTGCGCCCCTTTTATCTTAACCAGAATCTCTGCGGGACTGCATCGCTATGGTGTCCATCTGCACCCTCTCACGGGGAGGGGGTGACCTTCGCCCCCAAAAGGGAGTTTTGTCCCATTTATTGTAACCTAATCTTGGTCATACACTTTCATACAAAATTTCGTTTTATTAGCTTCAATGGTTTGGAAATTGTTTTTTTGAGCGGCTATTTGCGACTTTTTAAACAATTTATTATATTGTCGTGATCTACTTGAGATAGTAAACGTTCATGTAAAATTTCATTTATCCAGCTCGAACGGTGTGGAAAATAGGTTTTGGGGCGGCTATTTTGAATCCACAATGGCGACCTTTTCAAAATGTAATATTTTCCTAAACTACTCGTAACGATGCAGCTTTATACCAAATTTAGGCTGTTTATTCTATACAACAATGAGATTGGCGATTATTTTAGATCCAAGATGGCGACTTTTTCAAAATGTTGTAATATTTGGCTTCCGTGAGTCGAAATGTTATGTAAACTTGTAATGTACAAAAGTTTAATAAATGTCAGATTTCAAATTTTCCTTATCCACTCGTCATAATGCACCATTATGCCAAATTTCGTTTCTCTAGCTCAATCGGTGTGAAAAATGGATTTTTAAGTCCGCCATTTTGGATCCAAGATGGCGTCTTTGGATACATTATGTAACATTCTCGTAGGCTTGAAGTGTACCTTCATACCAAATTTGATGTTTCTAGCTGCAGCCGTTTAGGCTGTGTATTCTATACCACAATGGGTTTGGTGGCCATTTTGGATCCAGGATGGCGGTTTTTTCAAAATGTCGGATTTTCCCCGTTACATACTCATGGTCCTACACCTTCATACCAAATTTGGTGTTCTTAGCTCCAGTAGTTTGGCCTTGGAATTTTGATGATCAGCCAGTCCGTCAGTGAGTCTGTGAGTGACCATGAGACTATATAACATGTGGATTGTTTTTCGATCAATTAGAGGATTTTATTTAATATTAATACCCAGAGATCGTCCACTTCTCTAAGCCAAATCGACCTCTGGTCAGCAGAAAGATTTTGTTGTACTATTTGCTTGTGAAAATAGAGGAGGAAGTGATTTATGCTTTATGTTGCTAATATCTCAATGTTACCAGAGATTGTAATGGGTTGGTTGAGCTTTCTGTTATTAATAATTCTCAAAGAATTTTCCCCTGCGATACACTGCGTTACACTTAGTGAAGATAATGTTTCTATGTTTATTTTTGAGAATATACTTTATTAATTTGGAGCTAACTTTGGCAGCAGCATAATAGTAAGTCTTAAAAAATAAAATAAAATAAAATTTGGCAACATTGGTTTACTTGAAAATTAGTCCCCGAATGGACAAATCCCCCCCCCCCCTTCGAAGTAAACTGTCTGAATTCATGGCTGCATTCGAGTTTTCACAGCTCGCAACATCTCACTATCAGTGAAAACGAACTAAACAGCACAAGACCTTGTTATAAGTGATGAGTTGATTTAAAATTATTCATCTTTCAGATGTAACAAATGATCCTTTAATCTACAAAAAACAGTACCACTCCTATGAAATTTAGATTGACCTTTTATCATGATTGTCCACACTGGTTTTGCTTAGACTAACCAGACGTCCCAGTTTGTCCGCCGGTTCAAGAAACTTCCGACAATATAAAAAACAACTGACATAAATGGCAACACTGATACTTTTAGAGGTGACGCGAAAGGAACCGTGGAATACAATACAGACTGAATCGGAATCAGAATGGTAAGACAAAGCGTGACAAGAACTGGAATGAAATTAATCAACAGGAATATGCGCGACAGGAACAAGCGCGAAACGGATTTAGAGCGACAGGAACAAGCGCGAAACGGAATTAGAGCGACAGGAACAAGCGCGAAACGAAATTGGAGCGACAGGAAGTAGCGCGAAACGGAATTAGAGCGAAAGGAAGTAGCGCGAAACGGAACTAGAGCGACAGGAACAAGCGCGAAACGGAATTGTAGCAACAGGAACAAGCGCGAAACGGCACTAACGCGAACGGAATAAGCCCGAAACGGAATTAGAGCGACAGGAAATAGCGCGAAACGGAACTAGAGCGACAGGAAGTAGCGCGAAACGGAATTGGAGCGACAGGAACAAGCGCGAAACGGAACTAACGCGAACGGAATAAGTGCGAAACGGAATTAAAGCGACAGGAACAAGCGCGAAACGGAACTAGAGCGACAGGAATAAGCGCGAAACGGAATTGGAGTGACAGGAAGTAGCGCGAAACGGAATTAGAGCGACAGGAACAAGCGCGAAACGGAACTAAAGCGAACGGAATAAGCGCGAAACGGAATTGGAGCGACAGGAACTAGCGCGAAACGGAATTAGAGCGACAGGAACAAACGCGAAACGGGACTTGAACTTGAGCGACAGGAACAAGCGCGAAAGGAACTAAAGCGAAAGTTTCGCTCTTATTCCGTTTCGCGCTTGTTCCGCGACCCCTTCCCGTGTTCCTAAGTTGGCAACGCTGCCTAAAATTTATTTAAGTTGAGTGGCAATGCCTGTGCGTACCGCGAGGTGCGCGTCTTGAAGTTGAAGTTGGGGGTTCGGCCACGGATTGCAGAGAGTGAACATCGAGGCTCTGTGGAAGTGTCTAGTGCGGGAGTGTGACCCTCCGTCTGTGATACACATACACTACACAACCATACATTTACACATACATACACACATATACATTATTTGTTTTTTACATTTATACATTTTCATTCTACACAATTTCCCTCCCTCACTTTTCCTTCCGAACTTCTGTCCCATATCCGTTCCAACTCTACCGGATTTGACGTTTTACCCTGACTAGACCTTTTTAACTTCTTACCCGATCATGACATTTTAACAATTTTTTTTTTGTTCGCTTATTCCGGGGAACAAGCTAACTCCGGTTGCGAAAAGACTTCATTTAGTACTCTTATTACTTATTCATATTTTTACTAATTCACGTATTATACTTGTATTGACTGGAAAGAAAGGTGCATTATTTTACCGGTTCCATTTATCTCCTCGTGCCGAGGAGCCTTGAAGAAGAAGAAAAAGAAAAAGAAGAAGTTGAAGTTGAGTGACAGCCGTGAACTGAAGCAGGAACCGGTACGTAAATATACTCTTGCACATTATATACCAAAGCGCATGTAAACTTACTTTCTAACAGCAGTAGATTCTAGTCTAATGTGAGTAAAGTACAAAGGGACAGGATTTGCTTTATCTACTTAAAGTAAAATTTACAGAAGAGAGATAGTGTTAAGGTATGCAGAAATGTTAAAAATTTAAACACAAAATAAGGTGAGTGTACCAATAATGGGCTCCTTGTTCAGAATCAAATTCTTGAACAAGCAGTTGAATGAGTGCGTACACGATCCAACTGAAATAATCAAAGGCTTGTATCCAAGTAGTGTTGAAAGTGTTTGGATGGTGCTCGTACACGATTCGATAAGTTAAACGGAAGTGTGAAATGAAAGAGAAGAAGCCAAAGTTGCAGGAGACAATTTGCTCCTGTGTTGAAAACGGGAACATGGAATGAATGTTAAACATGTGCATCGCGTGTAATAATAATAAAAAAAATGACCCGACTTTAACGGCTGCGGTTCCGTAGTTGGTGATGCCTCGAACATTGAATTTTTATTGCTTTATTCAAAACTAGTTTCAATTATAAGTTTTTATTTATTTCCGGTTACAAGCACGTCTATAAACATCTAGCGAAAACTAACAATCCAAAGTAAAAATCCATATTTTATTATTTCGTTCAGTACGCACTCCAGTTGATCAAGATGGCGCATGTGGAGGAATACTAATTGTGATACTTCGGATGACACGTATTTTGCCACAAGAGCGCGGAAAGTATATCGAGCGATGAATAGCTAGCGAATAGGGGTTAGTTAAAGTCAGGTTCGGTATTTTTTAAAATTATACGCGATGAACATTACTCTTCGCCTTAAGTCACAAGGATATAGTTCCCGGCATTTGTTCCGAAGTTGGCCGTCCTCTTGTTTTTCGACGAAACCGTTATTCCGAAGTTGGTCGTCCGCCTGATTTCCCACGAAATACTTTATTTAAGTTATGAATATTTAAGGATCATTAATTTTCACGTTCAGTTTACTTGTTCTATGTTAGGTTATGGGAGGTTGGGTGTGTGTTTCAACATTTAAAAATCATCAATTTTTACGTTCTTTTCACTTGTTTTTTGTTATTTCAGGTTAGGTGGCTGTATGAACATTTAAAACATCAATTTTCACCTATTTCTCACTTGCCTTTGTAGTTAGGTTTGTACAGCTCTGCTATATCCATGAGATAATCGTTGACGATTATTCTTAGTGGTCTTTTTTCTTTAAAAAGTTATTCCGCAAGATGGCCTTTAGAATGTTCAGACTGGGAGAGAGTACTGTATGTTTCGCCAACGACTTTCAATGCCTTGCGTGGGCACTGATAAATTTTCACCACCCAAAACTTCTAGATTTTTCGTGTACACTTCTCCACTGTTTTCTGTACAAAGAAATTCCACACTGTGGTTTACGCGGAGGTGTTTGAGCCCCTCATCGTTTACAGTATCGTAGGACTTGAAGCAGTCTGATGTAATTGTCGTTCCAGGTAATACTCGGTCCTTAATTATATTTAATAAATTTTCTTTGTTGCGTTTAGGAACAGTTACTACAAAAAACTTTAACGTTAACACCCCGTTCAACCCCTCCAAAGATCCATTGTCAGTCCACTCTTCTGCCTCTGTTGAATTTTCGTTTTCCAAGTTTTGATTCGTCGATTTCAACGATTTTTCCATGTGCACCTACACTGTAGTATCTTGAGGCGTTTCCAGTTCTCTGTAACAGAAGTAGCTAAACTTCAGTTTCCCAAAAGAAGCTGTTTTTTCTTTCTTTACAGAAAACCACAGAACTTAGAGACACAGAACCACATTGTATCCTTTTTAATCGCTACTTTTGCGTAACTAGACGTAATAGTGGGAAACACACTTCTGCACAAGATACGTAGTTTAGTGGTTAAAGTGTCGGACTTAGAATCAGACGGCCTGGGTTTGAATCCCGCTCCTAGTTCGGACATTCTCTTAAGCTAGTTGCAGTGTATAACCTTTCTGGAAAAATGTTTAAAATAGACTGGGAATATATTTGAATAATTGTAATTTTTGTGTAATTTTCTTCTCGTTTGGAAATGTTTGTCTCTCTCTCTCTAGTGTTCAGCTCCATACCTCATTCTCTTTCAGAGTATTTTCCTGTCACACAAAAATGTATTATAAAATTGACTGACTACATTTTTTCAATGTGGTAATTACATACAAAAGTTATTGAAAAATGCATTTCTATTCCTTTTTCTGTGCCACAAGATAAATCTATGCTAGTTAAACCTGTTTTATCTCAAATTTCTCTGAGTGATGCTAACGCCTTTAATTTATGTGGTTCAGCAATACACGTTCTCGTTCTTTACCTGCAAAATGCTTTTGGAGGAAGAATTACACATCTTGAAATGGTATGCATTCAAGGTTATCCACTAATCAAGGTGGGTTGCATATTCAATAGGCGAACAATACTACAATTCATATAGCTTAAGTGAGCATTCAAAGGGGTCAAAAATATATGATCGCGATTGTACAGGTAATGAGCATTTACAAGACTTCTACCCCAAATTACCCCAGTCATGAGTTTTCTGTACCACTTTGTACATATCCGTAGAGTTGTTCCATATGTAGCCATCTGATCGCTAATGTCAATCGACGATTTTTCCTGGTTGTAATCAAAGACGCACTTTGGCTTTTGCACTTTTTTTTCACGAGCAGTTGTAGATTCGTACTCATCTGCAGAATGTACTGTCGAAAGCATAAGTACGTCCCTCTGGTCTTTCCATTTCAAAACTGTGACTCCTTCTCCTGTTTCTTTACCAATGGTATCACCTTTTCTCAACTTCGCATCCTTCACAGCTTGGGGTAAGTATTTTCTGTTCTTTCTCAATGTTCCCACAAGGTGAGTCTTTTCGTGAAGCAAACGATATGCAAGCGTAAAGCTTGTATAATAATTGTCGGCATAGACAATACACCCTTCACCTAATACACAACTCATCATGGACAGCTACAGCTTCTGGAGCTGACATGTTTGATACTTTTACCGGCATAAACCACTAGATTCCATGTGTAACCATTATCACTGCAAAGTTTGCAAAATTTTATGCCATACTTGTGACGTTTAGATGGAATATATTGACGAAAAATCAAACGTCCACGCCAAGGAATGTTTGATTCATCCACGCACACAGCTTGTCGTGGGGTGTATGTTTCTTGGTGCTTGACAATAAAAAGATTCAAAATGTTTTCTACTTTGTGAAGACGATTACCACTAGCTTCCTCGTTGTTAGCAAAGTGCCAGAATCGTAAAAGCAGTTCAAACCTATTTCGTGGCATTATTGACTTCGCCAGCGAAAGATTATACAACTTACTTGTGCTTCAATAATCCTTCAGATTACAAGCTTTCAAAAGCCTCATCCAGCCTATAAGGCCAATAAATTTCTTCACGGTCCGTTGGAGTCCAATTATGTAATCTAGAATGAGGTCCAATATCTTGAGAGGACATAAGTGTCTGTGTGGCATACAAGTTTATCTCATTGACCATTACATCTATAATGCTAGTGTCTAGAAATAACTCAAAATAGTCAATAAGTTCCCCTAAAGCTAACATTCCACTCACCATTGGGTTCATTCCACTTATACTGGTATAAGTTGATGGCCTTTTGTGTCACTCCAAACAATATTTTCCACAATTGCTGTATAGAGGCGGGCTTACAGGGATTTCCGGATGATGACATGATTGGTATAGTTGCCAAATCATTCACGCTTCTTCCGACACTTTCGCTGTAACTGGGTACGTATTCTGGATCGTCATCAGAATCTACTAACTGATTATAGCACTCATCCTCCGATACATCTATATTTTCAATGCTACAGTCCATTAACATAACCTCTATGTCTTCGTCATGCACAATATTGTCCATCTTTGTAACGACATGCGTGAGCTTCAGGTACAAAACAACAATGCAACGATTATGGCGCAGTTACGAAGAAAAAAGTATGAAAAATTTGTGTATCAGAATTGATACACAAGGCGTGTGGGCACCAGAATACGTTCTAGGCCATGTGTATCATAAATGATATACAAAATACGTTATATAACTGAAAATTCAAATAATAATGATAAATTATTTACATATAGTTGCACTCCAGCGTATGACTTCTCCAAATGTTAACTTGGCTCAGAACGATAAATATCTAAAAATTGCCCTGGCGGTCAAGGTGTTAAAGAAGGTTAGATTTTTTCATTATACGCGATGCATGGTTATTCGCTCACCTACGTGGAAGCTGTAAGAAAAAAAAAAAACACCACCCACACAGGGGCACCTACACACACACCTCAACCTAAAAGCAGAAAATCAGAACCGTGTTACCCAAGAAAACAATAAGGTTCAAAACGGGACAAGCGCCGAGCAAAAACAGCCTAAGTGCCGAGCATGAAAACACTCCGGACGCTTCCTAGTGAAACCTCATCAAACTTCACAGCTAGCAGTTGCCCCTTAGTGTTTCTCCCTAAAGAAGGGTTAGAAATAAAGAAAGTGAAACTTCACTTTCATGTGGACAAATGGGTAACGCTCGCGAAGAGTCTCCAATGACATCCAGACTGGAAGCCGGCCAGCTGGACCAACTCAAATGGGTCACTCGAGAGCTACGTCACGACTTCACCAGCCGAGGTCATGACGCACGACCACTCAACAGACGAGAAAGATAAGGTATCAGACTATCGAATTTATAATACATATTATCTCTTATCACCAGGAGACACAAGTACCGGAAATTCCCGAAAAGGGAGCATGCGATTACCGAAGGAGAGCTAAATCCGAAGTATAGCACAGAGATAGACATAAGCTGAAACGATGGAAAAGGGGGGAGACAGAGAAGGAAAGAATTTCCCACCCCACCAGAGAAGAGAGCGCAGATGAAACAACTCACATCACCGCATGAAAATGCCAGAGTAGCCTAAGCCTCCACGCACACAACAACAGACTGGAGGCGTTAATTCACAGTTTATTCATAATCGCACGTAAGTCACCGAAGTTAACTTTTAAGAGCTCAAATAAAAGCGGTGGCAAAATTAAAACATTCTGAATCCCATAAAACAACGAGTATGTAGCAAACACTCACACGCACCAGTAATGGACCATGCACGACAGTAAGACCTGCAGTTGTAAACTGCACCAGTGACATTCGTCGTATTTTGGCAGAAAGAGAAGGAGTAGGAGAAATAAAAGTGCTAATGTACTACCTATTTGCCAGCGATATTGTCCCCTGTGTACAAGGTCACTGTAGAAAATATTAAACTCAATCAACGTGAAAATAAATTCATAAAAAAACTTTAAAGCATTGAAAGTTTAATGTTCCTGCACTCACTTAAGTCAATAGAAAATTCAGTTCACTATAACCCTTGTACTGTACGCGACAGTATAAGTTTCAAAATAATATCTGCGTAAATCATTATTTCAAATTAATTTAAACATTAGCTACTCCTACATGCGATAGAATTTCAATAAAATTTAGTAAACCCTTTTTATTCACTTTATTTCAGTAAAATGACAGAAAAGTTAAGTTATTGAACAAAACTATTTCAAAATTCGCGTTGTGAAAAGTACTGAAGTTCAGTTAAACGAAAAAAAAAAAATCATTTGGATTTCAGTTGAAAATTCACATTTTCTTGAAGAGAAAAGAGAAGATACCCGGCAGATCATATTGCGGTTTGGAAAAAAAAGTATGTTTGGAATTCAACATTCTGTCCATGAACAATCATTCAGTTACTCAGTAATCGAAAATTTATGATTTAACAAAATTATTTCTCATTGAGATTCAAGTCCAAAAATTTTTTTTTTTTGTAAAATAATACGAGAATCACTATTTTACATGCCGACGTTTCCAATCATAATTACAAACATTCGAAAATTCTGACCCTTTCCTGCTCTATCACTTTCACTATAAACTATGGGTCAGTTCCACTAAAAACACTTTCTGAATTTCAATTATCAAGTAATGAACATAGCAAAGTCTGACATTTTTAGGTATTTTCAAAATAAATATTTAAAATTGCGTAACACAGGTTTGAATACTATTTGGGTTTAGCGATCTAGACAGCTCTAGGACTGGTTGAAATTTAGAATAAAACAATCGAACGGAACTAAATCCGACGAACAGAGCGCAAGTACTCAACCATTACCGAACGAATAAAAAGAATCATGGTGAGCTCATCGTATTAAACCTTTCGCATGAGTAGCTAAATAAAAATAACTGAATTGAGTGCATAACGCATAATTTTACTTAAAAATCATAAAACATTACACTCATAAGGCAAGAAAGAGATCTGTTGACGGTTTTCGGCTTATATAAGTCAACGCATCATAACATAAGGACGACCCATGTCCCCATACCTAGTTTAGCTCCGCATAGCTATAAAACAATCTTACACTGAATATCTCACTATCAAAATATTACTCATCGTGCACAAAACTGTTATCACAACCGAAAACAGAATTTAGATATTACTAATTTCGCATCCGAAAGTCCAAAACACGGAAGAGAATAACATTCACTAGAATTTCTTGAAGATGTCTTCCTCCATTTGGACAACAAGCAGAGTAGACGTCAAGGTGAAATCTTAAGTTCCAAAATTTAGCGGCTTCGGTAAGCGGACATAGTCTCGTAATTATTTTTACTTAAATTTTAGCTTTTACCTGAGCAGGCGCACTGATTTAAAGCTCGAAAAGAGTAATTTAAATGTGTACTGTAGATATAATTTTACGGAGTATCAGTTGCCTGCTGCATCTTCATATCACTTCAGCATACGATCTACGATCTATCTAAAATGACACACCTTCTTCCTCAACAGTTGAAGAATGCAGGCGCAGAACCAAACAACACCAGAACAGATCTCGGTTTGAAACCAACAATTTCTAACCTTTTGGCACACTGAACGAAAAATCAAAATTATTGAATATTTTAAAACTGGAAATAAATGAAATATTAATTAAATAATAAAAAAAAAATCTTACAAGCAAGGATTCTTCTTGGCGGGAAGATTTGCCAATAATAGGAAAACATATCTAAGATGAACTAAGATTTTGGTCCATTAACGGAAGCTGACACTATCATCCAATCAGAAAATAAGTAAT
>JAGDQP010066140.1:0-11319 GCA_022664845.1 Lepisma saccharinum | reverse complement strand
TTATATATATATATATATATATGTGTGTTTTGTTCCACACGGGTAAAACGCATGTATTATTTGATAGAGGTATAAGAAAAAGATGTCAGTCCACTATCTTTAGCAGGTAGTACGCTCAGTGACGGACGAACCGTATACCACAGATAGGCTCAATTAAAAAAAAATGAACAAAATGTGCTCTTGTGAAGGACTTTAATGGAAACTTGTAAAGCTTCTCTCTATAAAACACACATACACACACAAAATATCTAATTTTGTTCATTTTTAAGTCTAAAATTCAATTTCCTTCCTTGTTTCGAATGTAGAGTACTACGTTCGTTGTGTTGCCATCTACTGAGAAAACAAAGAAGTTGATAGAGCTTGCTGGTAGACGTGATTTCGTTTCACACCGTACAGATGTCACTACAAGACGACAAGCAGTGGCAGCTCGTAAAGATTACAGTAAGTAAGTGGAATAGTTCATATAGTATATACTAAGTGGAGCTAACGTTCCTAGTAATCCTTGTTTCATGCTCTTCATGAAAAGATGATAAGGAGTGCAGGGAGACTTTTGAAAATGCGTTCAAAGCAGATAAAATATAGCAGAAGGCCCTACTCGAGGCCGAATAACCTAGTTGAATTTTCTCTTAGTCACATCAGGCAAATGCCTGGAAAGTAGCTTCAACATAGGCCCTGGTCGATATCTCCCCTCCTAGCTTCTTCCTTATCTCTATCTGGGCCTGCGATCCCTAAAGGCCATAGATAAATTCTACCAATACAAATGTGAAATGAAAAAAAAAATCCTTTCGCAGGAGAGGCACCTTTTTATTTACAGAATGTTCATAGGTTCCTCCTCCCAGTATCTCTCATTCAAAACTCTGAATATTCTTCAACAATCCTCCCATATTGCAGTCCTTGACCGAGCTTGGACTGTGAATTTTCTGTGTCGAAGTGTGAACTCTCTACTTTGGCATTAATGTTTAATACAAAATTATCAAAAATAAATATGTTCATGGTGGCTCGGAAAGTCGCGTCTAGTGTGAACGGCTCCATTTGAGACAATGGTACGACGGGATGGTACTGCCAACTTGGTGGCTCGGAAAGTCGCGGGTTACCGCCACCAGAATTCTGGACGCGACACCAAAGGTGCGACAACCACCACGTGTGAACGGCTCCATTTGGAACTATGAAACGACGAGCTGTCATAACAGAAAAAGAGAGAGTGAAACAGTTACAATGCAGTTTTTCCATTTCATGACAAACTCTCATAAAAAACTCAATAAAATTCTACCACTTACCTTGTTGTGAGAGATTATTGTCTCCGTGAAACATATCTTCCGTTGCCCCTAATGGAGCAGCCTCCCTTGCATTTAATGCGACAGCCTTTTCTTTCTCTTTAAAGTAGACTGTCATGAGAAAACCTCCTCCAACTCCCATATTTTCAGGAGCTGTGACTCCATCACAAAGCATAGTAGCTATTGCTGCATCCACTGCAGATCCATCTCGTTCCAAAATGTCTCTGCAACAGAAGACTAAAGTTCCATTCACACGAGTAGTATCATGCGTACGTTCATGTCAAGAAATCAATGGAAATGCTCGTGGCGATGTCTCTCGTGAATTGAAACTATGATTAATTCCGTAAATCAAATGTTCTAGTTTTAATGCTAGTGAAACGCTCGTCGGATTCATTCATTATGGGTCATTCTACGTGAAGTCACTAAGAGGTAATTGCTCGATCATTTTGTTAATCTTTATATTTATTCACCACCTGCTCAAATCTGATATTTTACGAAAGATCGTGCGTCGTAAGAATTCCTCAGAAGTAAGTAGGGGAGACTTGGGCTTGTTACAACATTTTTCACTTACATTTTTCGCGAAAAAGGTCAAAATAATGGGATCCAGAAACTCAACATTTCTGTGGTATATTCTGTTGTCCTTCCTTTTATATCATATCTAATTTTGGTTGCCTTAACTTCCTAGAGGACTGAGTGACACTAAAAGGAAACAGGAAGGGTCACATGTTGCAACTATGGGGAAAGTTGCAACATTGCATGGGGAAAGTAACAAATATTGAAAGGTGTAGTTCTATTCAAACAATATGTATCGTATATAACCTTATACAAATATAAGAAAACTATTTTACTGACTACTCATAGACTACTTACTCAAGAAACTAAACAAATTGAAATGAAAGGATATAAAACTGGTATGTGCTCACTGACTCACTACTTATACTAACTCAAAAAGTTAAAACTAAACATCCAAAAGTTTACCTTTGACAGTGATGTGTAGCAGCCTTTCATTAAGGATAACCCTTTTTCCCTCGAATGCGGAGATGGTATTTTCAACTTAGGTTCTGACCAACTTCCTATTCCGAACTGAGCCTTAGATGCCTAAATGCCGTAAGTAAATTCAAATTCACGTACTAATGCTCTCGTACAATGTTGTCGCGTGAAAAGCCATACACACTGTATTGAGAGCAACCATAAAGTACAGAGAAAAATGTTGCAGAATTTGAATCCCTAACAGGACACACCAAATGAATAAAGGAATAATACAGAAGTCAGCTGCCCCATGATTACATACTGACAGAGAATTGACAATTAAAAGTGCGTGCTCCAAATATAAACATGAGGAGCGAGCCAGCACACCTTAGCAAACAGATTGATGCTGCGATGAACTATTAGACTTCAGCAATATCTCTTATTTCATCAACAACTTACTATCATGCAATTATGAGTGGTTTAATTATAAGTTTAAGCAGTGAAAATACAGCGTTTAAGAAATTCTTTTGGCGAGGGTGTTGCAACTTGCCGCAGTAGCATATGTTGTTAAGCTTTTCTACATGATCACCATTTAAGCAGCTCTGTAGGAACAACAACATCTGCATATTTTAGTTGAATAATACATGATTACTCCTAAAAACTACAAAATCTCATGCAACAACACAATTCCGATATATTCACTACGATTCTACTTCTGTAGAAATTACTTACCTACGTGAAAAAAAAAAAGGATTTTTTATTCTAAAAATTCTGAAACCAAAGCGATTGTCTTCAACCATGTAACAACTTACTACACAATAGCGCCTCCGAACCACCATGCGCGCGCTCTCACTCTACGTACACACCAGAGAATTAGCAGTGTTGCAACTAACCCCGCTGTTGCAAATAGCCCGTCTCCCCTACTGCTATCTGTTAGCTATATGTTAAACTATGTACTGTACGAGAAGTGAGGAGGTTGGAAAAAAGTTGTTAAACGTAATCTTTGATATCTAACCTATGTTAGTGAATTTCAAAATGCGTATATACAGGTTGGTTAAAAAAAATGTTTGTACCCGTGTTTTCCATGTGTGAATGACGAAATGGAAGTGAATGACGTTAGCAACATGTACTATGATGACCGCTCTACAGACAGCGTTAGTGGGGTGACTCTGGAGTTACCATGCTATCAGAAGGTAAGTGTAGAAAGTGAAATAATGGTGCAAACACGGTTGTCGTTCAACCAGCGCTAGCAGTTCGAAGTGAAATTGGAAATTTGAAAATGTTGTTGAAATTCAACGACTATGGATGCGTGAGTATGCAGATGAACCACCAACACGCCTAAGAATTGGGCGTATTCGCTATCAGTTCGAAATTCATGGGACAATTTGTGATGTGCAGAAGGGACGATCTGGCAGACTTCACTCAGTAACAAGTTGTGTTTCCTCGGCTTGAGTGTTTGAATATTCCCCACGATCACTTCAAAAGTCAAGTAAAAAGTGTGAACGTGAGACATTAATAAGCAAAATAAGCATTCTGAATGCAGAAAAATGGAATACTTTTGTTACACAATTGGTACCGTATAGGTATTGAATGAAGATAACTTTGATAAACGTATACTGTATTGCGAATAGTTCCTGAACATGGTGCAAGAGGAAGAGAATTTTGTTAACAATACCACTATAAAATGCTTGTGTTTTGCTCTAACGAGAATCGTGTTTGCGCCATTGTTTCGCTTTGTATAGTGATCGCATGGTGACACCAGGGCGACAATATCCTGTTCACTAACGTTGTATGTAGAGCGATCATCATAGTATATGCTACTACGGTCATTCACTTCCATTTCGAACAGTAACAGTTAACACATGGATAACACGTGTGTATACATTTTTGAAGCACCATGTATATAAAATATGTATCCTGACTTTTCTACACTAACCTAACCTAATCTAACTTAATTTGGAAAATGTAAATGCATAGGAATAAAAAGGGAGCAATTCTTTATAAGTACAAAAACAAATGCAAAGTTATTTTTTAAAAGAATATTACCTTCACGGGAATCAAATACAGGTCTCCTGACCAGCAGTCCGCCTTGTATCTTGTATTCTGGCGACGATCTTGATTTAGAAGATGCAGAATGATTCCGCTTCTTTTATCAAAATTTGCGCCATATGATCATTTGATTTTACAGATTCTTCTTATTGCATTTAATTGAAATTTGTTTTATATTAACTTGCATGCACTGTTACACTAGTTTTTTGACACTGATGAATTCTCATGTTATTGGATGATTTTAGAAGTGAGCACTATTTTTCATTTTTGTCGAATGGGGTAATTTTTGTTTTTTAAGTTACATGATGGTTGCTCAAATATGTGTTATTTTTAGTTTGTATTTTTTTCACATAGTTAATAATTCAAGTAATTTATTACAGTTGTTTGTACTAATTACTAATTACATGAATAAAATAAGAGTTATTTGATACATTTTATTACTTATTTTTATATTATGCCTTTTCATTGTTGAATTGATGTACAGATATATCAGAGGAGGATTTTTTTTGAATTTGAATAATATTTATGTGGTTAAATTAACCAAAATTGAAGAAGATTGGTCAAATTTTCATAGTTTTTCAAGTTTCTTTTAATTTTTTTGATATAGGATATTAGAATATAAGCTACTTTACAAGTATTTTGATGTATTATCTAATCAATCGATAAAGGTAGTTGAAAGTGTGATCTAAGAAGACTTTTTTTAGAAATGGAATTCTATATTGTTCGTATAATGGACATTGAAAGAGTATGTGATCGATTATTTTGTTCAGCAGTCCACCACTCTACCCAACACACCAAGCTGCCAATCGAAAGCGGTTCTTTTTACACGAACTTTTATCCTCATCTGTATTCTCAACACGTACGTTCATTCGTTCGTTCAGTATTGCGGAAGTGGCTAAAATGCACATTCTTTGCAAAATCGTTAAATATTTGCTGTTTCTTATCACTAACATTGTATCATAAGTCATACATACTTTTATGAAGATTCAGTTCCCTAAATTTACCCAACCGTTCATCTATCTATATTAATTCATACAAGTTCGATCTTAAATCATATTCATTGCAAGTTCATTATGACATAATAAATTATTTTATCGTGAAAGCTGTAATATGATCACTTAATATAGATCTGTAATAATAAATTCATATTTGATCATTATTCAGTAAATATTGCGTAGTACTTTGTAGTGATGAATAAGGTGATAATGATCTTTGCAAATAACCAGAAAAATCTTGATGTGAATTATAGTATGATTCCCGTGTTTGCATTTCTGATTCAATAAGATTCAAATTTTAGTTAGTATCTTTCTGGTAGAGGTCACCAGAAAGCAGCAGTTGTCGTAGTTGTATTGTTAAGATGCTGCACTTGTATTAGGTTAGGTTGCATTGTTGAGACTGTAGATATGAGAGATGCGCTAGTTTGATTCCGATTCAATTCGACAGTTGCTGCATTTTGCTGGATTTGGTTGATTTTTTCATTAGTTTTGCATGTGACGTTTTGCTCATTTTCTTTGTCAGAAAGTGACTCTTGTATTCTGTTTAGTTCATCAGTATTGTGTTAATAAATTGTGATAAATTTGCTGCACTTGTGATAAATTGGGTTGCGGTGATGAAATTGAACTAATGAGAGGTAAACCAATTCGGTTTCGGTTCAATTCATCAGTTGTATTTTGCTGTATCAGCTGTATTTGGTTGTTTTCTCTTTAATTTTGCATGTATCTTTGTGATTTTTCCTTTGTTAGATAATGCTTCTTGTAATCTGCGTGGTTCAGGCTCAGAAGGAGTAGATTTAAAGCTTTTATTGAAATGAAGAAGAGGTTGCTAGGTAGAGTTGACCGTAGTAATAGATCCTGCCTCACCTGTATTCTCAATACATACTACAGCAGTGTGGTACATTTTGTTAAGTGACACCGGCAGATGACAGTACATACTACATGGATTCTTAAAGACTTACAAGCTCTCAAATTTTTCGCATCTGCCACCATGTTGGATTAAAATTATCTAACTTTAAATAACCTGTCCTCGCTCTCTCCACATGGTGTCCCTGATTTTTGTGACAGCTAGCTATAAATGAAATTCAAATTCGACACAAGCTAATACCTAGCTACGACTAACCTCTTGTTTGTCACTGTAGAGCTATCATATGGCTGCAAATAGCTGATGAGTTTGAAAGGATGAGGTGAGTAAATGTTATGTTATTCCCAGAGATATCGTACTACCAAGTAAAAATGCCGACTCCAAAGCCAAGATATACAAGTGACATTGACGATTTAAAAAAAAAAAAAAACGTTCGAGGTAATCTTTTATACTCGTATATAACACGAAATATATATGATACAAAACTTTCGTATTTTGTGCAAAGAAACGTTGGACCTTAATGTGTTCATGTACAATATATGTCAATTTTGTGCCACATATATTTCGGGTTATATATAAAAGAATATAATCTTGAACTTCTTTTATAAATCGGTCAATGTCACTTGTATCCATAGAGTTAGGAAGAAAATAGAGAGAAAATACATGACGTCACATGAAGCCCAATTACGGTTCATCGGTAGCCATCTTGTGTGGCCCCATTAGAGTCCCTCTATGCCGAGTACTGTGAGGATTGCCTTTTACGATAGGAAGATGAGTGCACCTCAGAGAGGCAATACTCAGGAAAGGGGGTCTCTAAATATGGGGCCAGTTAATGTGGCCGAAATGCCTCGTCCCTTCCGTCTCTTGGCTTCATTCCCCTCTCCAACAAAAGAGTATAGGGTTCCCTCTATTTACCGGTATATTCCTAACTCTATGCTTGTATCCCTTGGCTTCTGGATTTGACAAATACAACGTTATACAACCACAGTTAAATAACTAATTTAAAGGAACAGAATGCTGTAGTTTAGACTGGTAAATTAAGCTCTTGAAATATTGTCGCAGGCCGTATAAGACTCTTTCGACTCGACATATTAACAAAACCCTTTGTTTAAAAGACTTGTGACTAGCAACAGGAACGACACCTTGTGAAAACACAAATTAGTCGCGTGTGCAATAAAAAAATACCGAACCTGACTTACCTAACTTCCACATGCGTTTGTTCACTAATTTTATTAAATTTCCTAATGCGTTTATATGTATAAAAATAAAAAAAATTTAATTAAGAAAAAAAAAAACAAAAAAAAACTACACCAGGATTCGAACCGGTGCTCCTTGGATTAGCTCTTTCACATGCTACCAATACGCTAAATTGGTAAGTGGAAGTAGTTGGTTGGAAGTAATATTTATCTTTAAGGAGTAATGCGCATGCGCGAGAATCGCTCAGCCTCGGTATCCTGTCTCTAGTCGCAAGTGTTTAAAAGCTTCCAATAACAACAAAACTACATCTAAAGCAGTGGTTTCCAACCGCCGGTCCGCGGACCCGTACCAATCCTTGACTAATTGATTTATCCAACTATTTAACACTAATTTTGTAGATTTCGACATTCCAAAATTGAGTTTACATTTACTTTCCAAAACAACTAGAATCTGAAAATGTGATTTCATAATTTAAGCGTCAAAAACTTTTAACTTAGTTGCATCTTTCCGGTCCATGAACCTTTATTTTTGCCAGACGTGAGTATAAAAATGATGAAAAACACTGATATAAAGAATAACTTCTTTAAATTGTTAAAGACATTACCTTGCGTTGCTATTACACTCTCTTCTCCCAAGAAACGCCGTTCGCTTTTAAACGGATAGACAGCAGATACTTTATTAATTTGAGTCTGAATTGGCTAGCACAGAATTTTTTTTAACTTTTTCATCTTGCGGTCCCCCTTTACCATCTCTTATAGCCGGTGACCCACAATTATTTTATTTTCTATAATATTTGCTATATTTGATAATAAATATCCTATTTATATTATCAAAAACTATTCAATAAACTATATTATCTTTAGTGTTATAAAAGCGACAAGCAAATTAAAATATCTTCTTTGAAATTTATTAGTTTTATTAACCTTCAAAACATTTATGAATGAAATCAGTTGAGTAGTATTGAAGTAAAAGAATTTTGAATTTAAATCGAATTCATATTTTTTGTATGACATGTAATATATGCGACACAAAATATGCATGCAGTATTCTTTATATTTCGGTGTAATAACTGTTTTCCTCTTCGCCAGCAAGTCATAAACAATCTTAAGTCACGAAGTCCAGAATGTACAAAGAGCAGTTAAATAGTTTAAATTCTCTTCTTACCTGCCTATGGAAGCGCATGGATATCCATTAGAAACAACAGCTGCTTTTGAATATACACCAACGAAAGAATCGGATGGAGGAAGATCTTGAGTGGGATTCGGAGAATTAAGGTCTTCGCCGTCTACCACAGTTCTTTCCAACAAGTAAGCACAAACCCAGAGGAATCCATACACCACAAATCTCGAATGGCTTGAAAGAAGGGGAAAAGAAAGACGATTTAAAAGAGTGTAAAAGTGTCTCCGGCGGGTGAGTGGTAACACTCGCTGTCTTGTAATCAAGACCTCCTGGGTTCGATTCTCGGTTGAGACACAAGTGCTTCGAGGGCCACGTTAAATTGTAGGTCCCATCCTCACAACATCATCTTCATCCGATGGAAGGCAATGGCAAATCGTCATTGGTTTATGTTGTCCAGGGACTTTTTGGTCAGGACCTGCATTCGGACAGAACATACATCATCATAAACACGGAGGTATATACAATATCGTATAAGTTTTCACTTTCAGAATGTGAATCAGTTACTGACACTATCAGTGGACATGTTGACTAATAAAGTTACCACTTGCGACTCTCACCCACAATCCTCTGCTTACAACACAAATATCATACGCTTCTCAAGGAAATTCTAATAAAGTTCATCATTTTACCGGTTTTTGCCGGGTTTTGTGGTAAAGAAAACACTTAATTTTCAAGGGAAATTAATGTTGTTTTATTCAAAATATTGGCCATCGGCTTCTACACATTTCGCCCATCTTTCAGGGAATTGATGCATACGATGCCAGAAAAACTGCTTGTCTTTTGCGGCGAACCATTTGTCGAGCCATTTTCCAACGTCTTCGAAATTGCTGAAGTGCTGCTGTGCGAGCGCGTACCCCATTGACGCGAAGAGGTGATAGTCAGATGGCGCCAGGTCTGGGCAGTACGGCGGGTGCGGAAGGATGTCCCATCCAAGCGATTTCAAGGTGTCTTTCACTGGTTTTGCTGTGTGAGACGGCGCATTGTCGTGTAACACAATCACTTTGCCATGTCTTCGGGCCCATTCCGGTCGTCTTTCGATCAATGCGTGATTTAAATTAATCATTTGTTGGCGATAGCCCGGTTTCGCCGGGCTTCAAGAGTTCATAATACACAATACTGCTCTGGTCCCACCAGACACAAAGCATGGTCTTCTTGCCGAAGCGATTTGGCCTTGGTGTTGAAGGATCGGCTTCGCCAGGTGAAAGCCACGATTTTTTCCGCTTCGGATTTTCAAAATAAATCCATTTTTCGTCACCCGTCACAATTCGATACAAAAAGGATTTTCTTTCGTGGCGTTGAAGCAGCATTTCACAAGTGACTTTGCGATTTTCCACTTGACGTTCATTCAAATCGTGTGGGACCCATTTACCCAGTTTATTGATCTTCCCCATTGCTCGTGAACGTCTGCTGATTGTTTCTTGTGACACATTTAATGCTTTTGCCAATTGCTGTTGAGTTTGAGTTGGGTCATCCTCCAACAACACCTGCAACTGCTCGTTTTCGCACTTTTGTGGTCTATCAGAGCGCGCACTGTCTTTCACATTGAAATCACCACTTTTAAATTGTCGAAACCATGTCTCACATGTTCGAATCGATGGAGCGTGTTCACCATATGTTTCTACCAGCACACGATGACTTTCAACAACCTTTTCCTTTTGATTAAATAAGAAAAGCAATGCGTGCCGCAAATGTTCTTTTTCAGGCACAAACTTCGACATGATCACTGAACGATAAAACAAAGACGCTAGTGTTTGGCGGACTCAACTTGTGTGTGTTTGTAGTTTAATGTCAGACGAACAAAATGACGTATGTGTCAAATGAATACACTTCGTGCTTTTCGCTGGCGCCATCTCTTAGGTAAACCAGAAACTACTTATGCATACACCTGGTATATTGTGTTGTATAGTGTGGAATATAGTATAATAATCGAGAAAGAGGGCATTCTTTTTACCTGTCGTCCTGAAGATAGAACATTTACAATCAAAGTACCTTTAGTAGTTGCAAACCGTTAGAACAAATTTGCTTCAGGTAAAATGGTTTGTCATCAAAGCCAGGTGTTGGACCAGGATTTTCTGTCTGGGGGATGTAAAGTCAAAATTGGGAGCGTGTAAGTGGAGTCTTGGACGTATTTTATCGATATTTTCACTGTAAAATTTTTAAGTTGGGGATGTACTCGAGAATTCGAAAGGGTAAAATCACTGATAAAAGTATGCTGTAATGTGCTTCCTGGGAGTAGTAAAACTTCAGCAGAAGTAAATAATGTGGATGTAGATGGACTCTGCAAATTTTACAACCTTGCTCCTGGAAGTATTACATAATCATTTAAAGTTTTTCGTTTTATAGTAACGAAATAACAATTTAACTTATGTTGGTGTAGGCAGACATGGAAACCAGTATATATGACCGAATGAATTGTACAGTAGATATTTAAGATACGAATGAAAGTGATTCTGAATCTATGGATAAGGAATTTCCCAAGACTTAGAACGAAATCAACGATGGATCGTTCAGCAGAATTCTGAAACTGTATCAAACTTAAACTTTTTGTACGAATTATTACTGTCGCAATGACTAATTCCTCAGCAGAACGTACAATGTATTTATGAGAATAATGCAAACTGTCCACTATAATCCCTTCGTGTGAGTTCGACATTCTTGGATAAATATCAAACGAAAAGAATATTAACCACCTTGTTGCAGCTCGTTCTTAACGACAAAACCTATTTCAGTGTACGTAAACATTTGCTTGTGAGTGATGGTCAATGTTCAATCATTCCTACTTCCAATTTTAATA
>JAGDQP010066139.1:532-11319 GCA_022664845.1 Lepisma saccharinum | reverse complement strand
GGGATCATAAATGGACGTAATGTTTCTTCGAAAGAACGGGAATTTCTACGACCAGGAAAATAAGTTTTTTCTTCTCCATTTATATACGTGGTACTCACAATTCGTATATCGTAGTATTTTGTAGTCTATTGCAATTTCGATAAGACCTCATTCATTTTTGTGACAATTAGAACAAAAGCTGTATTATTTTAACACTTAACTATTTCTTTACCTTTTTTACATAATACTAATGGCAAATAAATTCGTCAACCAATTTACTGTGAACATGACCCACATGCTTCGCGAATTCCACTCCATATCCCCATATCTCTTCCAGTACTTCTTTTTCGTTTGCTGAGGAGGCTATAACGCCTCCTGTTGCTACCCGGCGTGGTGTGTAGCTCCTACGAGTGTTTGTAATATCTCCGCTTTCATTTATTCTAAAGAATTAATATATCCCTCAGAAAAAATCCTGAAAGAAACACTGGAAATTATTGACTCACTCTGGAGGTAATACCCCCGGACATCCCTCTGAAACAACCACTGCAAAACAGTTATTTTAATACTGTTTAATTCGTTATTTATGAGTTTATCTACGTTGTTTATCCTCCGAAGTAAACTATTCGTGCAATAAATTGTCAATTCTTTCATTTGGAACTTCGGAACTTAACGTAAGTTTTATTTCTTCTGCTGTGTGTACTACATCCCAAGACGGACTGCTTGAGTATACAATGGCGTCGAATTCTGCGATGTTCTTTCACTTATAATCCAAGCTCTCTACAGCAAGCTGCCATCTAGTAGAATGACAAAGCGGCCGAAAGTAGCAAATAGCGCTATCTGGCCGTATAATTCAAAATCTCGTACTACTGAAGAAAAACCCTTCGGTTTCTGCGCACTCACTAATAGGGAACCATGATAAATCTAGCTTATTATGAGATCTATGCTAATATATAAGGAATTAACCATGGGTTCTGTGCGTCTACGGATAACGTGAGGCCTCTAATAATATAGACAGTTTTAGGTATTTTGAATGCATCTAAGTATGTTTTGTAGCTACAGGGATGCAAGATGAGATATTCGCAGGTGTTTCCAGTGGTCTATGGGAGAAGCCGCTAAACCGCCTTCCTGCAATACCTTATTTGAAGTACTGTAATTAAAGCGTTGTCATGTAGGACACGTAAAGATATAACCAAAAAATAAAACAACATAGATAGCCTGAAATACTATCTAAAACACACAAAGCATATCTAAAACATACAAAGTAATGATCATATTACGATGGTACAACAAATAAAGATTGATTGTTACGCATAGGCTGCAAAAGAAGTTGAGTAGCCTAATGAACAAATTTAGAATAAATCAATGTCGCAAAATTGCTTTGCTTTGGAGGGTGAAAGGCGATGAACTTTCAAAATGATTCATGTATTATTGTGAGATGTGTTAAATTTGCCAATGCGGCTACAAACTAAACTAGAAAAGTTGACAGACTAATTTATATTCTTCTATTGGGGAATAATGTTTGGGTTCTTTAAAAGAAACGTTCAACGGATTTTATATTATTCTCGACATTGTATGTTATGGTATTGTAAAATGTCATCTTATTGCTTCTTAAAATAGGTTCCGCTACCGGTTGCATATTGTCACACAAATCCGAAATTCGCGACCTGGTATCTGTGTGTTTGTTTTCCATTATTTCAAGCGTTTTGAAAATAAAAGTTCTCCGACTTAGATCACACTATAAATACTTACTCTTATGAATCAAACTTTTAGCCACTGCGCTTGTCTTTATGGACGAAAGGATATTTAATCAACCCTACTACTATTCTACCAAGTTCGGTCGAAAAAGTAGTTTGAACAATCGATCGGTTTCCTTGTTAGTATTTTCCCTTGAAAATCTCATTATGTTTCTCCGCCCTTTCCTTACTGGACAGATTCTAAGACTGAAGACAGTGTAACATCCCATTAATATACTGAAATAAAATAAAAAAGAATAAAAAAATATTTTCTTGTGCTATGATTAGGGTTTCTTTGACGTGTGACACACACATCAGAATCAACTTCAGCCACACAAAAGAACATTGATGCTTACTACTTTCTAATTAAGGATAACTATTCTTCCAAATCGGCTCCTTTACAATTTGGTATTAACCTTGTTAAGTATAATCGTTCTGAATGGTTCTAAATATTATGGTATGCCAATTACCTTATATTCAGCCTGAATCACTGGTGCTTCAGCCTCCCGTGGAAAAAATATAAAGACAACTGTCAGTATTGTAGCAGAAGCCACAGATACCACTCCAAGAATAGGTTTTGTGCGGACAGCAGTGAAACAAAGCAGAACAGCTACAGACCAGATGCAAATGATGATGAATAGTCCAACTCCAACTCCAAAAACGTATGACATTACCTATTCGTCAGTACTGACCATAAGGAACCTGAAAAAAAGTACCGTAAATATCACCAAATAAATGGATTCGATAAATGCAATCATATTTAGAAAACACTAGCTTGAAATATAGTAACTTTAAAATCTCAAACGCAGTTACTATCTAGAATACATGTACAAAGTTAATGACCACAATTTGAATGATTAATATTCACTGTATGTGCCTTAAACATTTCTTTCGCTTTAAACAGGAAGATACAATTCCAAAATGAAGTTTCTCTGATGAGGTAATAATAATAATAAAAAAGAGTTCACCATGGCACCTCTGTTGTTAGTCGTATGAGACGACTTTTGATAAATTTGCAGCTCTTGAAGGAAATCATGGTGCCATTTTGGTATCAATCCCAATGTTTTGTTTTACGTATTCAACTCTAAGATGGAAATAATTAGTGCAACGTTCCTACAGTAAAGATAAACTTTAGTAAAAGAACACTTTGTACCCATCCGCAAGCTAGTTTTCCACGCCTGATATAACGTTACTGTAATGAACTGCTGTCCTTCCAGTCACAATTCAAGCTTTGGGAAGAGATACGAGTGACAGAGAGTCAGCTCAAGTGAACAGGGTATATACCTTTACTGAAGCAAACTACTGTACTTTCAGCCGCAATTCAAGCTTTGGGAAAATATAATAGTGCCAGAGGGCCAGCTCAAGTGAACAGGGTATATACGTTAATCAGCCGCTGACAATTCATTGCCTTTCATCGGACTGAAACGACGTCCTAACGACTGGATCTACTGTTTAAAGTGAATTTCCATTCTTTCTCCCATGGATATAGCAAAGTGTAAGATGTGCACGCCTGGATCACGAGGCGTTATAAAGGTCAGAAATTGTAACTTTTCAATAAAATTTCAGAACTGACGCATGAAGAAAATAAGAAAAACTTATTACCTCAAGATGTGTGATAGATGTATAAATGAAATGTTTTTAGAACATAATTTGAATAGGTTTAGTTTAAAGACTACGGCCTATTATAATAAGCAAAACTCTTGACAGATGACTGTTGATATTGTTTAAAAAAGGAATATAAGACGAACTTTATATATGGATGTCGTCTTGAATAATTTATGGAAATAGATAATGGAAGGGATTTATGAAGTTAGTTTAGAAGTGTATTCATGTTAACTAATGTGATTCGTCTTCCCTACGTTATAAAGATGAGTTTAAGACGATAAAGCACAAATATTACTGCTTGGAAGACATCGATTTGAATATAAAAGGTAAAGTCTCTTTTGATGGTAACTTTTAAGGACGACTCTAGATCTCATCAATGATTGAAACAATAAATACTAATAGTGTTTGAAGTGATGTCTTGGTCATTTATTGGTTTCATCCAAGAAAGGATTTGAACTATTACAGAATCTTAATATAAATGTGGGTTCTACTTTAGCTTACAATCGGCCAGGTAGCTTTGTAGAGAACTCACTTAATCGCTATGTCTGTTCTGAATAACGAATAACGATAATATAACATTTGGCGACGAGAAGAAGTTAACGGATCCATAGATTTCAACTTCGCCGACTGAAGATTTGTACACATAAATATGGCTGATAGTAAACTGTCATTTTATACTGATGAGACACGTGAGAAAATCGAAAACTATATGGAACGCTTCCATGTCTTCTGTGACACGAATTAAAAACAGAGAAGCGTCAGCAGCTATTAGTTACATCGTTATCTCCAGAACTATTATACACAAGACTCAAAGAGTTAGTTAATCTCAAGGAAATTATTAAACTGAGTTACGCAGAATTGGAAGAGTTATTACATCAATTGTTCGTAAAATCAAGCAATGTAACAACTGAACGCTATACTTTTCACAGAATGGTGCCATAAATAGGCCAAACTGTTCAGCAATATAATTACGTAAACAAGCTCCTAAATGTAGATTTGGTACTTTTGAAAAAGAAGCTCTAAAAGATCAAATGGTTTTAGGTGTTTTTGACAGTGCATTACGAAAAAAGGTTTGGACGAACTGACATTTGAGAAGACAAGATCGTTAGCGAAACAGTTTGAAGCGACAGAATCAGAAAATCGCTTAATTAGTAATGCTATGCACACCTTAAATGTAAATGCAACAAGTTTCCAGAACAAAGAACAATCTAATCATAGTTCGTATCAAAATGTAGAAAAAAGACAGCAGTCAAAGAAAATACAGTGCAAATCATGTAGATATTAACATCAATGGCAAAAATGCCCAGCTTTTGGAAAAATATAAAAATTGCAATTTTTTGCAAGAAACCTAACCATTTTGAATCACAATGTTTTTCAAAAAAGAAATCTAACAACAATGTTCAAGCATTATCAGTCGCAGATAATCAATATTCGTCATTTCCACCAGTGATGAAAAAGATATGAATCTAGGCGACCTTTAGGTTCGTAATGTGATTGAAACGAACGATCAAGAAAATAATGATCTACTGAACATCAATGTACAAATTCAAAATCATGTAATCATTCAAAACCACGACTGCTAATAGTGGAGCAGCATCATGGATCTGACAACAGCTCGATTCTTACAATTGGAGCTTGAGAAATTACATGCAAACATATTTCTAAGAACGATTTCAAGTGGTAGGTTACCAACTGTTGATAACAGTACCTACAAAATATAATCAGGAAATTAACAACTTGAGTTTTTTCATTTCTAAATATGCTTTACCCTTCACTATTCTAGGTAGAAATGGACTGTCAAAACTGTTTCCAGGGTGGAAACATCGTTTAGCTTCACTAAATGATAATAGGACACGGACATAAAACCTACAACAGCTTCGAAAGCACCACTGTCGTTACCTAATTAAGAAGCGATAGAACGCAAGTTAGTAGTTCTCCAAGAGAAATTAGGTAAGATAGCCAAAACATTAAATAAAATGACTAAATATCAATCTCACAAGTAAAGGACCTTATGGTTGTCGCGTAAATCCGATGCAAACATACCGCATCTGGTTGAGCATAAAAAGATATGGAGATCACCAAAATTTAAAATGCTAAGGACCATAGGGAGCGGAGCTAGGGAAGAGGAAACATTGAATGGTGGCAAAATTAGAGAAAAGCAGGAATGACGGTGAAAGTGAATATTTTGCACAGAGGAAAATAAAGCCAACCAAAAGGAACATACCAACCATAAGAAGGGCATCAGGGACTAGGAAAGACCATAAACAGGGTTGCCATCTGGAACGCAATGTTGCCAGCTGTGCAGATAGTTGAGATATCGGATATAGCAAAGATTCAGGCACAAGAAAAATGAATAACACAAAAGACAATAGGGAAGACTGTGGACACATGCGTGAATAGGGTGAACGATAGTCGTACGTGAATGCAAATAGAGAAAAAAAATAGAGAACAATTCTCACCCGTTTAGCTGCAGTTGACGCGCAGGTCCCGAATGAATGCGTGGTCAACACACACACATTTCTCGCAGTGAGCACAGCAGATGGAAGCAAGCTGGTCACACGCGTCCCTACAGCATTCCTCTGTAAGGTTCGAAGCAATATACGGAAGGTATTTCGAATTGCCCGGGATGTTCACTGGAGTAGCCACATTGAAGAACGCAAAGCGGATCATCTTTTGGAATCGCCTTGCGGAAAAATTGTAATGAACAAAGGACTGAAGGCGGGGAAATATCTCGCGCTGCCACACTTTATTGCTGGATGAGAACACAAATGTACCTGTGATGAACTTCACCATGTTTTTGAATGGACGAAAGAAGAACACATCAGTGGGCTATACATTTTGCAGGAATTTTATAGAACTCAACACCGACAGGAACTGTCTTGTTGTAAAGATCATCATCCTTGTTTGCAGCCTCGACCAAAAGCAAAACACGATCCTTACCCTGCAGATCGGGCCACAAAACTTGCTCCAGGAAGATTTGCAAATCGCGTTTGCTCATATTCGCTGATCTACTTGCATATGCTTTCACAATAGGGAATTCAGCGACCATGCTCGCTGGAAAGTGACCACTGGGCTCCGCAACAAAAACATACATGTATGGAAGCAGGTTACCATCCATTCCAATCACCGGCAGAATCATATATGAATGGGGCGATTGAGCCCATGGCGCCAAAGATTAGGTTGCTGCGCTGCATGGCAAGAGTTCTGCCAGAATGGAACTCTTTATCAAATCTGGACTGATCTATATTAAGGACCTGGAGTCAACTCGTGCTGTGCAATGAAAGACTTGATCTCATGAACAAAGTCTGCAGCGGTTGTTTGAACAGCAGTGGCATCAACATCGACTCGCGTACTAACTTTATGCACGTAATCTTGTGCGAAACTATTTTGTGTTGATCAATTTCTTTCTTAATATTTATGGCCCAGATGTGTATTGTGCGGTCGTAAATAATTGCATTGCGTTGTCTCATTGAAATGAAATGCTCACGTACAGTATTATTAAGGCATTTTTGTACCGGCCCTCTGGGCTGCTTGATCCAGATCTTGTATGCATCGGCCAAGTAATTGTCCGGGAATGTTGTGAACGGTTTTTTTGGTGGTGATGAAGCATAAGATCACGAATACTGCTTTCGTGGTGCTCACCGACTGGTGGACTTCGTTCTGGCATCAATGTCGTTCCTCCTGCTAACGCTGTATCATCACCGAAATCACTTTCAACTTTTCGAAATAACTTTTCCAAAATTCTCTACAAACTGCACTTGGCTTTTGTTGTGAAGTACTATATATATATATATTGGATAGGCAAACATATTTACGACCCCGGTAATAATCAAGGGATGATTAGTATACCTTTGTATGATTTGAGCTAAATCAAATAAAAAACCTCATGTCATTGCTGTATGTTTTGAGTGCCACTGTGGGCATAAAAACCTATTATTAGAACCTTTTGTAAGAAACCATAAATGATTCTGCCACTAGGATGACATACTATATTACTTAATTCTATATTTGCACGGCAGAAGAGACCCATCCCTCGAGTCAGTAGGAAGACTATTGTTTGTGAAGTTATAAATTGTTGAAACATTATTATAGTCACTTTCTGATGCAATTAAGATGCCAACATTTACTTGTTGAACCTGTTGCTCCAAATAAACCCAATTTTGAGTACTTGGAGAGGCTTGAACATTGAATGTACCGATTCCATACGTTTGCATTTTAGGAATCTCGAATATAAAAAAACAGAAGATTTGCCAAAATAATATAAAACAACCAACTAAACAAATCACTTTTGAGCCTACCGAAAAAGTTGCCAAAACAAGTTATCGTTCGTTACTCCACAAACTTACTGTCATTTTCAGCATTATAAACAAAATTTCGAACTGTCATAAAAAAACTGGCGACATACTTGATTACTTTGTCCAAACAACAGTTTAGATTTTCGTAATTTACCAAAAATCGTGCGTTTTGATTTTGAACTTTTACGCTTATGTCCTTTTCTTCGGTGAAAAATCATCGAAGCGGATTGCGACAGATCATATTTTTTTCGTCCTCGCACTGTTTTTCCTCCCTTGAGTATTCATCAGTGTCGGAGAGCGAAAGATCATGATCTTGAACTGTTCACTACTATCTTGGGTTTCACAAGGTTGCAAAGTACGAAAGATATCACTCGATACTGTATGCTGCGCAACAACCATGACGGGTTTACTTTCCAAACTGGTGTTTATCTGGTTACTAACTGTATCGTTACCTCAGTTTCTACTGGTGCAGATTCGTGATGCTCTCCATGAGAGTCTTGTCCTGTATTGTTAACCACTGTATCATAATTGCCTTGTTTATCATTAGGCCTACTGTTAATACCTTTCTGATTTTGGGCTGTAGGCACCTGTGACAAGGAAGCCGAATGAGATTCTGACACTGTTGGAAATTCAAATGTATGAAATAAAGGTTGAACCACTTCGTTCAGAAGAAGATTTACCGCTTTTGGCACCTTTACCGAGCCCGATTGTTTACTGTACACATGTTTGTGGAATGCGTGGGATTTCCACATTTCTCACAACGAACAATTTCATTCGTATATAATTGTTAATTATAGTGTAAACTGGGAGATTGGTATTATTACGTCATTAAAAAAGAACTGTTCTACGACCAGTATATGCATATCTACACTTACCCAAATGCTTTTGTGCTTCAATTTTTAACACAGTTCCATATGTTGAAAAAAACGTGGACTGTAGATTGTTGGAAAAATCAAGGGGTAACGTAACTACATGCACACTAGTAACATCTTCAATCACCTGGAAGATGGAAGACATGTTGTTTTAAGCGAAATAAAACTGTCAGTTGTACTGTATTTCCCACGGGTTAACTTCCAAAGTTAGTCGTCCGTTTTTGGTAAAATTTTGAAAATTTACCACTAAGAAATGGATAATTTGCTCGTTTGTGTGGTTAATAATAGAGCGAGTACTTGGCGCAAGGTTACCTCATGATTCGATTGTGGGAAAGTAACGAGCATTTATATTCTGAACATGGCTACAGGTGTACATTACAGATTGTGAAACAATACGGTGATAATGAGGAAAATCTTTTGAAACAGTGTGGAAGTCATGGATTAATAAATCTAAAAACAAACTGCAAAAAGTGTGGTAAGCAATTAACTGAAAAGAAATGTGTTGTATTGTGGTATTTTCTGAAACGAGACAAGCAAAATTTCCTACAAAACGAACTGAAAGGTCCAAGTGAAACGGTTGTAGGTTGGTCAAATTATAGTAGGGAAGTGTGTGTGCACTAAGAAATACAACAAGGAAAGGTCGTTGAAATCGACGAATCGGAACTTGGAAATCGATTTTCTCCTGGAGATAGGAGAGCTGTACAAACTGAATTACTAAGGGAAGTGGGAAATAGGTGAAAATGGATGATTTTTAAACGTTCATACACCCACCTAACCCCACTTAACCCAACCTAAAAGAACATAAACCAAGTGAACTGAACGTGAAAATTGATGATTTTTTAAATGTTCATTCACATACCCACCCCACATAACCTAACCTAAAATAACATAAAACAAGTTAACAGAACGTGAAAATTGATGATTTTTAAATGTTCGTAGCTTTAATGGAAAATTTCATAGGAAATTAGGCGGACGACCAACTTCGGAAGTAACGCCTTTTCCACTATTAGATCAGATGTTACCTGCATGCTAATATGTATTAAGCTCTATTTGAATCACGGGTTCCACTACCAATTTCAAAAGTCGTTCTACATTTTCATGTATTTCAACGATGTCTGGACGAAATGGTACTGTTCTTATATCGATACGAATCGTGGAATTACGATAATATTTGCGAGTATCACTCATGTTGTAGACACTATATAAACTACTATATTTAAAATTAAAATACAGTTATCAGAAAACTTCTGATAACTCCACTGGTACAATGATTGAAGATTAACTCAGAAAACGTTCATTAAGTATTACCTTACACTCCACTATCAGTTCAATGCTGGAACGATGAACAAGACAGCTGCACTCGTCCACAGTCTCTCGCACACTTATCGTTCGCCCGCCAATGTATGTCCTGTTGTCATTACTGAACTTAAGTCTTGTTACGAGGGAAATTTTATTCAAGCTAATTAACACGCCTTCGCTTCCTCGGCATTAGTATGTGCCGTGTCGCCGTTATTGAACTTAAGATTTGTTACGATGGAAATCTTATGAGCAAAATCCAGAAAATATAAACGAAAGTAAAGAACTAACCAGCCTTCGCCCGCTAACGCTTTCTCACCATTACTTCGTGTGTTAAGTGGTAAAATAGGCAATTCTTTTCAAGAAAATTTGCAAACAAGAATAAAAAAATATTAAAATCTTATAAATTTACCTTGGGTCGCGGTTTTTGCCTTATCTTTTATAAATATATATATATATATATACGTATATATACATCGCTTTTCATTGTTAACAGTCAGTCACTCCCAATTCTCACCCTTGGCGGAAGCTTATATCATAGACCTCATAATAGATAGACTAAGCACCTTTACCAATTTCTGACTGCGCTAAAACTAATGGGAGAGTACGCGATTTTGAATCCATCCAATAAGTAGCTCTGCCATAGACCTCATAGTAGAATAAGACGTCTATGGCAGAGCTACCTAGCGGTTGGATTCAAAATCACGTACTCTGAACAAAAATCCATTAGTTTTAGCGCAGCTAGAAATGGAGAAGCGTGCTAACTCTTATCTATTATGAGGTCTATGCTTATACGTATAGTCCCACGTATATCTACGTCTTTCATCCTTTACAAAAAAATTTCTAATTTACGTTTCACCACCGCTACACACTTTCTTAACATTATCATTTCTTCTGTAAATTTTACATTTTTGGAGTAGATAAAGTAAACCGAACCCTCTTCACTTAATGTTAACCACCTTTTCACACTGCATTCGCTTCAACTACACAGGAATATTATTCGTTAA
>JAGDQP010066138.1:0-11319 GCA_022664845.1 Lepisma saccharinum | reverse complement strand
ATGTTTGAGATCTCGCCATGGTACAACGACTTATGGTTACCAGGTGGGAAACCTATCCATTCACGCCTCGTGTGACGTCTCTTTACTTGACAGATTATCCGGGACTCCCTACGTTCCTTTGGGGAATCCCTTGCGCACGCATTGCAGAGTTTTCAAACATGTATTTTTGAATATAGTAGGTATGACTTCTTAAGTTAATTTTTAACCTCACTCTCTATGTTGTATAGTTGTTGAACTATTGGCCTCTGAAGTTCATTTTCCCACGCTTTCGGCACCTTGTAGCTCCGAAACTATCTTTCCTGGACACAAGTTCAAGAGGACTTTTTGCTTGTTTTACTGTCGGGAATCACCCCCCGAAGTTTTTCGGTGGAGTTCCCTACCACCCTGTATAGCTTAACTACCTACACTACCTAGTTGTATTGACATACATAGTGCTAATACAAAATTATTCTTTCCATTTTCAAAAAAAAAGAAAAAAATTCAAACACGAACGAGCGCACCACACAAAATTCTGGTTTGTTCAAGACTCAATCCATACATAATATAAAATAACAAGAGTTTCATTTACGGCGTGAGGAAGAGTTCGCTACCGTCACGACTTGGATCAACAATGATGATGGCCACCCGGACTTAGGTTTTCCATGCATTTTCCTTAATTTTAGTAAACGAATACCGGGAATGTTTCTCAAATAAAGTCCCGGCCACTACCTTCTACATCACTACTAGCGCAAGTATGATGTCCGTAGAGTTTAATTAATGAGCTTACCGTGAAAGTTCGACTAACCTTACGTATCCTAATACCAACTTTAACTAATTTCAACGAACCTTACTTAAAGAATTAGAAATAAAATATCCTGGAAAATTACGGAATAGAATAAAAAAGTACGATAAGGAGGGTCAGGCTTACGGTAATCTAGAATAGAGGCAAGTTTTTTTTTTCATTTGAAACTACTGATTACTCTTGCATGATACACAACAACATGGGTCTCTTCAGAAATGGTAGATGAATTAATATAGAATGTCTCGCCCAATGTTGTATTCGACTACTTTATTTATTAACGTTGAGAGAGCTGGTACAGGTGAGATTTTTTGAAATTTGAAACGGAAGTAAATAACTTTACATTGTGTGGTTGTCACTCACTTCTGTTTCCGGGCCATAAACATTTCAATTAAAACACAGCACGAAAAGAATAACTGCGCAAATTGACGTAGGACAGGAGGATTTGTGATTTCTATTTATTAGTTTCCCTTTAGCCTTTCTACAAGGCTTGATTGGCCTTGTAGAATAGTCACAGTTGATCACAAAATTTCTTTCTTGATTCACTAAAAACTCTTTGTTACAGAAAAATTGTGGTTCGTAATAGTGCATCACAAAATTAAGATAAATTGAAAATGTATTATAATTTTCTCATTAACCCAGTAGATAAAAACTCGTTTACATTCGTTGCTCCTGTAATGATAATCAATATATTATACGTTTAACTGACCACTTATTTTTTATATATATATTTTACTCAATCCCTGCTGAATAGGCCAGCTCTGCACTACGTAGACTGTGTGGATAAACTGTATGTTGGTTCAGACTGCTCAACGCATCTTCACAGTGAATGATGCCAGGTCGTTTGAAGTAAAGAAATGCCTGAGAAGTATACATAATGGACATTTCCGGTAGTATTTTTATTGCAATAAAAAATTATTCTGTTGAAGTAGACTACGGAAAACATTTTCTTCTCTTTCTGTCATAAATTTATCAAGAGTAATAAAGACTTGCTTCGAAAGAGTCTCAGCCTTCTGCTTAATCGGGCGCCGCCATGTTATGATGTAATCAGTCTGCCGACTGCTTGTCATTTGCATACAGGTGGTATTTGATTTGTTAGTATTGTTTAAAAGAGATAGCAAAAATGGATCGAAAGAAATAGTATAAGTGGTGAATAGCGTTTTTGTATGCCTTAACACGTCATTTAGTACGTTTTATTCATTTAAAATTGATTTTTACTTTTAATACGTTTTTAAGATATTGATATATTTTGGTAGCATCAACACTAATTTATAGCAGCTCTTTTTTCATTATTAAATCATAGGATATCTTCTAATAATGCTCTTTAGAACTCTTGTATTTAAAAAGAATTACCTATTTTTTTCTGTAAATAAATGTGGGTTTTACATTCGACAATCGTATACGTTTTTTAATGAATGCTAGTGAAGCATTTTTCAAGAAATTAAAAGCACATGAATCAATAGTGCTCGTTACTGCCATCTGTTAACAATTTAACGTACTACTTGTAGCCCGCGAATATATTGAATAGTTTTAATATGTCATTGTAAAACGTATTAATAAAACCATGTAAGAAACAAAAACATACATTGAAACTTTTATATTGAAGTTACTCTTGCGTTTCCTGAAGTAAAATAAATCACGGTCTTTGATAGGATTCGAACAGCCTCAGGTCAAAGTATAAAAAATTAAAAGTTGCACGCGCCATCCAATTGCGCCAAATTGTCAAGACATCAAAAGTAACACAAACTAGCTATAAGAAGAGCACTGCAAGTTAAGACTGCCCCCTGTCATTGTTTCGAGCAATTTCAGTTATTAAAAATATGTTTTGGTGTTTAATCTTATTGAAGTGTGTTCTGCAGATTTGTACATTAATTATTTCGTTAAGTGATGAAGTAAATGTTATTTCTCTTTTTTGTTTTTTCGTCTTCAAACTTCTGAATAAGGAACGTAACATAGGGAGAAGCATATAGCTACGGAAATAGTACGGATTGATTACGTCAAACCAATCAGAGGATGATTTTCGTTGTATGACGTAGGAGATTGAATTCTCAGTATTTCATGCTATATTTCTACGTAACGGAAAATCGTTGCGCTGAAATTTCAAAAACATTGTATATTTTTTAATCTGATGTACACAAACAACACAAGTTGAGTAATAGGTTTCAAAGCGTGCGGAGCCCTTGCTACTCGTTGCAGCAAATGACTTGAGAAAAACTGACAGCGAGCGAACAAAGTATGAATAAAACACCAGTAAACAAAGGTTAAAATCTTTCCTTGGTCACATATCGAACTCAAAGTCTTTTTAAAAGGCTTTTTTAGGACCAAAGTTCTAAGGTCGTTTTGAGGGCCACTGGGTTCTATCCGGCATCTGCCTTGTCGCCGACTGGGCCATGTCGGACCCCCCCTGGATCCTCCTCCACCCCCCTTCCCAATGTAGACAATGTTGCCACTGCCACCCCCAATGCTAACAATATAAATACAAGTCAAAAGAATGCCAAACCTTCCAAAGCAAATGGTCGTAACACCGACAAACGTCAAAGAAAAGGCGCTGCTGTTTCAACGACACGTCCTATCTTCAAGACAGGTACTTTCAATTTCCGAACCCATAATACTGATCGTTACATCATCCCAAATACCAACCTAATCAGGAAAGTAAAATCCTGACCCAATCCTAATCTCTCAACCACAAATAACAGTGATCAAGATGAGTATTCCACTGATAATCAGGAAGAGGAAGCAATGCAAACCACTTATGATTTAAACTCTGAACAACAATTTCCAGATGTTAACACTGCTTATAGCAATCTGCGTCACACTACTCAAAATAGAAGCAATCCAAATATTATTTCACCTAGCGATACAGAAACTGGTATGGAAGTCGAGGGATGGACTAAACCACGTCACTCAGCCAAAGTTCGAAAAGTACAAGACACTTTAGATAAAATAGCTATTAGAAATCGTTACCAGCCACTCACCAATGATGGGAATAATGTTTCAGAAAAAACTAAAGTTACTTTTGTTAAACCACCACCGCTATATATATATGGTATCAAAAACAAATTCCAGTTCACAAAGACACTGACTGCAGCCTATCAAGAAAAGCCAACAATAACACATGCCAAAGATTATGTACGATTTCAAGCTCAAAATCGTGTTGATTATGACAAACTACTAGCTTATTGTAAGGAGCAAAACTACCAACATTCTACCGAACTCTCGAAACAAGAACGCCCGTTCAAAGTAGTCCTTCGTAAATTACCTATGGACACACCTACATCAGATATCCTACAGGACTTACATGAACAAGGCTATCCCGCAACAGAAGTTACACAAATGTTCGGAAAAGATAAACAAACAAACGAACGCATACCGTATCCACTGTTTCTTGTCACTCTATCTAAAAGCACGGAACATAAAGAAATATATGAAGTAAATTACCTACTGAGCTATCGCGTACAAGTAGAGCCATGTCGTCCACCGGAAATTCTCCAGTGCTATATCTGTCAAATATTAGGTCATTCCAAGAAAACTTGCTTCTGTGATCCTGTCTGTGTGAAATGTGGTGGTGCGCACATAACCACTGAATGTAAAAAACTACCTGACTTCCAGCTCATTGTGCAAATTGTGGTGGAAATCACCCCGCTAACTATAGAGGATGCGAAACTGTTAAAAGAGCTCTTGAACAGCGTTGCTCACAACGAGACAAAACAACAACAAATGTGGACACAGAAACTTCAAAATCAAGTAATAACAGAACAATTGCTTCAGCTACAGCTAAAACTACACAAAATCAATCTTCACCTGCAGCAAATGCTAACACTGCAACTTCGTCCAAAAACAAAAATTCTCTCGCTACTAAAAATCAAGCTCCTCTCTCCGAAACAAAAACAAAATAGTCTTCCTCTGCAAAAACTTCCGATCATTAGCAAAGTAATTTAAATAGCGAGACAGATACTTCTGGTTTCTCTTTATCAACTCTAGCAGAATTTGGCACAACTATACAGACAATCTTTAATCAACTAAAACAACTCTTCCAAGGATTAAACATAATGAAAATACTTACTCGTACACAGCAAGGACTATCCAAATTAACACCAGACTCCGACTTACTTACCACTCTTTCTACAATTGTCCAAATTATTGTTTCTGTTATTGATGATGGCACCGAATAAATCAAAATCAGCACGTCACTTACGTATTGCCTTCTTTAATGCCGATGGAGTATCTAGACAAAAACATCTAATTCAATACTTTCTTTTTGAACAACATATAGACATTCTCTTACTGAACGAAAGCCATCTTGAACATCATCAACGCTGGAAAATTCGCAAATATATTATTATTCGAACAGATCGACCTGGTCTCAAAGGAGGCACTGCCAATATTTACAAAGATCATTTATCAGTTGAACAGATCACACTTCCTGCATTACAGTCCATTGAAGCCACTGGTGTCAAACTCCATTCCGATATCATTTTTATTGCTGCTTACAAACCATCTGCCATTCCACTAAACATTGATGACATTCTTCGTTTAAGCGCACTAGGGTCCAGAATTTGTATTGCTGGCGATCTTAATTCTAAGCACTCACATTGGAACTCACGAATAGCTAATCCAGCTGGTAAAAAACTCTATCATGCTTTACTACGATTATCAGTCACACCAATAGCAAGTACAAAACCAACACATTTTCTCAAAAATGGAGGCAGGCCTGATGTACTTGACACGGCATTAATAAAAGGAATTGCAGTCATTGATGGCCCTCACGCCATTCATTCATTAGACTCTGATCATATCCCTGTTCTAATGGAAATTTATCAACTTCATTCAACACTAAATCGTCAGCTACCACCTATTTACACAACAAATTGGGATCGTTACAGTCAACTTGTTGCACAAACCACAGACACCAGAATTCCACTTCACACTCCGGAAGACATTCACAAAGCAGTTGATTCTATCACTACTACCATCAAATCAGCTTTACATGCTACTATCACCTCTACTCATCAGTCATCTACTATAAATCAACTTTCTCCTGAGCAACCACGAACGCATGCTTTAATTGCACTAAAACGATGCGCAGAAAATGGCAAACCACAAGACATAAGCAGTATAAAACCCTTTGGAACTTTTTATCACGCAGAGTCAAACAACGACTTCAACGCATCGCAGCACAAACCTGGTTAACCAAATTACAACAATTTACAGAACCGAATCATGATGAATTCTGGACCTTTGTAAGATCGTTCACCAAAACAACTCCAAAAACTATTAACTGACCACTACATGGATTTAATGGTCTAGTCTACACTCGAAGTGAAAAAGCTGAAGCTCTTACCGATCATCTTGAAACGCAATTTATGCTTAATGCTGAACCTTATGATGAAGACACCATAACAACAGTTCATCACTATCTAAATTCTCATTCCTTTGATCAACCTTTCGATCCAGCTACACTCATTACTCCACGTGAAGTTGCATCCATCTTCAAGAAATTACATAACCGTAGAGCTTCCGGACCTGACAAAATTTCACCTTTAGCTTTAAAACGCCTATCACGCAAAATGATTGTCTTAATTACCAGACTGTTCAACGCCCTCCTCAATGGAAAACTGCTAAAGTAGCAACAATACCCAAACCTGGCAAAGACTTACTATACCCACAGAACTATCGGCCTATTAGCTTACTTTCCACACTCAGCGAGGTGTTTGAAAGATTAATTCACACACGTCTCACCAAACATGTACAAGATCAAAATTTAATACCTAACCAACAATTTGGATTCCGTTCGCACCATGACACTACCGCACAACTTGTACGTGTTGTCGAAGAAATCACATTGCACTTCAACAACTGTGGGCATATCATTGGCATCTTTTTGGACACATATAAGGCCTACGATCGGGTCTGGCACAAGGGAGTTCTGTACAAACTTAGCAAAATGGGATTCCATCAATATCTTCGTCTCTTGAAATCTTATCTACAAAATCGCAGCTTCTACGTTCACTACCAAGGATTTGAATCTACTGTACATACAATTACTGCTGGAGTACCACAAGGTTCCGTCTTGGCACCACTTCTCTTCAACCTATACACTTCCGATATCCCAACTCATCTCCATACTAAATTAGCAACCTTTGCCGATGACACTGCACTTTTTACCTCATCACGTAATCTTAGTTACTCTCACCTGTATGCGCAACGTCATCTTGCCTCCATTGAGGACTGGACAACAAAGTGGAGAATGAAACTCAACATGGACAAAACAGCAGTAGTTCATTTTTCAAAACGTCGTACTTTACTTCTACAACCACTAATACTTTTTGGTACCCAACTGCAGTACAGTCAACATGCACGTTATCTTGGAGTAGACCTAGAGAGGACTTTACTTTTTCAATATCATTTAAAATCTGTTGCCAATAGAGCTGTCTCTCGTCTCTTAGCACTCTACCCTATACTACGCAGTCCAGAACTTACTCTGCCAGCTAAACTTATTATATATATATATATATATATATATATATATATATATATATATATAATGATGATTCGTTCTCTTCTTACATATGCTGCCCCTGCGTGGCAATATGCAGCACCAAAATAGAGCAGCTAGAATGATAACTGGACATAGCAGAGATACTCGCATCATGCAAATCCATGATCTGTCACTTCCGATGTTAAACGATGTCATTGATCATCAATGTCGCTTATTCTGGAATCGTATGATCCATTCACCCCATCCTATCTTACATTCCATAGGCACTGCCCATCCTATCCGATATACTCACTGTATGCCCCACCCTAGATAACAATCTGATCCACAATACCGATCACCTGTCTTCACTTCATGACTCACAACACTCTTCAATCTACTAATTTATATTTTATGGAAGATAACTTTACCAACTAGCCTCACTGACTAAACTTAACAACTTAGCCTCGCTGAATAACATCTCTCTTCCTCCTTACCTCGTCATTTTATTACTAATACCTCATTTTGGAATTCATAGACTTGCCTTAGGGATGCGACAGTTGTTCCCTAATCAATCCCATACAAAATTCATCACGTCAACTACAATCAAATAGAAGTCATGAGCTAAATAGCTCGATACTTCATACAAGAAAAGCCATTACTCTCTGACACAAACAAATTGTAAAATATACAAGGACGGGGAAAACGGAAATGTCCATTCCCATTCAGAAAATACTCCCGACATTTGTCGTACACAGTTCGTATATTTCTTGTGAACAAAAGTAAGTCAATTTGAGAAAATATGTGCAAAACATATAAAGAGGAGTATTGCTTTTAACAATGTATCAGGGAAAACAATTGAATCTTTGTGGAGACCCCAAGTTACTGGTCTAGTGATGTTGATGGTTGTTCTATCCATAGAGTATGTATATGATTTGAAGTTATTGGGTAGGTTTAGATGAAGTGGTTTCCTTTGCCTTCCATCGGATGAAAATGCCGTCTAGGAAGACAATCTACGATTTAAAATTGCCTCTCATTCATTTGTTTCCATAAAGGATTTCGAACCCTGATCTCTCTCATAAGAAAGCAGCATGCGGTGCCACTAATGCTCCAAGTGTATTGATGTCAGTGCCGACGTTCTAATTAGCTCTTTGATGAAATTGATGTGAGTTCCACTCCATCTCATTGCAACCATTTTCATGTAGATAGTCGTTAATTTTCCTTAGCCATGCCAGCAAATATCGGGATGGTACGTAATATTTAGTTGAGGGCCTTTATCTTGTTTCCTATATCCCACTAATAAATTAAATGATAATGGGAAATGGAATGAGAGAAAATGTTGAACAGTCAACAAGCAAGCAACAAAATTCATTTTATATATAGTCTGGTAACTTCCCATAATTCATCATCTCTAATTTTTACTTGAATGAGCTTTAATTATACCTTCATTCAGGACTGAAAATCATCAGCCGTTACTTTTCAATAATGTTTAAATAGTGCCTTCCTTTACTTTCAGTTTGATGACTATAAAATATATTTTCTCAGAAAGTTGAAATTGTATCGATTACTTCTGAATTTGAAATGATACAGCATATCAAATCCTAATTTCTTATTAAATTACAAATATTTTACATCAAACACGCGTGATATTCACTTCCGTTAACATTTAATTTTCCAAGAAAGAAAATGTTAATGTTACTTTCCAAATATTTATTTTCCAGGAAAAGAGAAAAATTGCGTTCAGTATTGTGTATAGAATTAAAGGAACTCAGAGGAAGAAAAATCTTTTGGTTTACTATTTCCTTGAATTGTTGATGCAACTAATTACTGAGGACGCTACAAGCGTAATGAAACGTTCAGTGTTAACGTAAATTTTTAATATATACGCACTCACAATTATTTTCTAGGAACAATTTTATCAGCAAAAAGCTTTAGAGTATAGATTAAAATAAATTAAGCGTAAGGCTGGCGAGGGCGGGGAGTGAAGCCAAGAGACGGAAGAAACGAGGCACTTCGCTCATATTGATTGAATCCGTGCTCTTGTACAGTAAGTAAGATTACATGGGTATCCTGAATAAATTAAAAATGTAATTATTCTATTTATGCTAAGTACAGTTGTAATTATATCTCTTGATCTAGTGGGTTGACAATGCCTACATGTGTGGCATATGAATGCAACGAAAAATGTGCTAGGAATTCGATGAAACAAAACGAAGTAGCGAAGTGTAAAGAAATACAATTTTAGAGGCGAGTTACTTTAAAAAATAATACTACATATTACTATAAATTTCGTTGCAGATGACGAAAGCTTTTTCAAAATAGATTATTTTTATTTAATTTTAAGGCATTTAGGCAACTTTGGCGCAGGCCGCTTTTAAATTAGAATGAATGCACGTATTCTATGAAATTAGTAAACATTTTATAAGAGTTTCCGGTGAAAGTGGTAGGTATATTGCTGGGAAATATTCTCAACAAGTCACTCAAAGAGAGGCGACTTCTTGCATCTAGCAGTATATATTTTTCATTTTACATCAGTGTATACAACGGTACATACAGTTTTATGTTAATAAACAATAAGGTAATTATTTCTGCAAATGGCAGAAGGTAACGTATAGGTTTACTGTACTTCCATAAATAATTCTTGGCGTTGTACATAAAAGTCATCACAATCTACTTAGGTAAGTAGGTCACTCAACTAATACTATCCCTTTGAATATTAGACATAAGGTAAACCCACATTGATTTTCTATTAACGTCACATCAGTGTTCATCATTGAATGGGCATTGTTTAAAATAACAAAACAATGGTATTACCAAGGTAATACTTCACGAAATACTCTCAAAGGGATGCAAAACATCTTTTATTCACTATGTGTAGTTTGCTACAAAAATAATAAACATGTTTCATACTGACTTTCTGTTATGTATTTCTGTTCCACCGTAAAGCATACAATAAGCAACCCAACCAAATCCTCCAGGATTCGTCTCTTCAGATTCTCCAGGATAATAAACACTAACATTTGGATAGCTTAGAGAGCAATCTCTCGCATTATTGGAGAATTGATACGTATGCGCGAACAAAAGTCTATGTTACACGTTAAAAGATGGAACATAGACTTTTCAAAGTGAAACAAGCCATACAATCAAATTTCTAAATCATGGAAACTTGTGTGGTAAAACAGTACAACGAAACAATATAGCTTCATCCATGATATTGATAAAATAACATGCAATGCCGGTCTTTAGTTTTCTTAGAAAAATTAATAGAAAAGAGAACTTGAGACTAAGCACACAGATTTTCGAAAGACACCCAGATTTTTAACTGAAAAGCTCACATCCTCGCAACACGTATTGATCTCTACCAGATGTCAACATGAGAAGACGCGATGTGTCCAATTAACGATCTCTCTGAAGCAATTTCCTGAAGGATGCCCGTCTCTTCCGGAACGGCGCAGGTGACATATTTCACACCTCAAAGGACGTCCAGCCACAGATCTCACCTACAGAGAAACCGCAGCTGTCTCTCTTGTCTTTTTCATTCTCTAACGGTTCCCTTCTAAAACTTTTGTCACTTGTGGCTGTGGGTTGTTTTCACATGACGTATTCAAGGGCGATGGTATTTACTCTGTAGGTATTAAAATAAAAGTTTTTCAAACAAACTGACAGAAAGCATTTACGAGAAATAATTTCGAAGACTTTCCTTTGAATAATTTTCCATATATCAGATCCACATTTTCCTAGTACCGCAAATGTATTTATATCTAGATATGTATTCATATTCATACACTTTGTATTTGCTCGAAACGTTAAATCGGGCGTTGCAAATAGAGATCATTTAGGTACGATTTGTTTTAAAGAAATGAGCCTTTGTTTTATTTAGACTCTTAGAAGGTCAAGCCACATATTCCCCAATCAACAACTCAGTTCGATGCTTCGTCATGACCATTCAGAGTCGAACAGGCCCGCGCAGATCCCCTACTTATTTTTACTAACAAAAATAAACAGAAACCGTGCAACACTCCACTAATACACCTTTTCAATTTTGACTTTACAGCCACCCGCCTTC
>JAGDQP010066136.1:0-11319 GCA_022664845.1 Lepisma saccharinum | reverse complement strand
AGGAATTTATTGATCATTGATGTCGGTTAAAAGTGTGACTGACCGTGTGGGTAGCATGGAATTCGATTGGTTTCGAACTTTGGGTGCATGAAGTTTGAGAGTTTTGTTTGTTCAGAAGCGTTCGACTATATATTTGTGGAAAGTTTCTACGGGATTACGGATTCTTTCTTCGAGCAATGAGATTTGGCTGCTGGATAATTGTTTGAGTTAATGAGTTTCCAATGGGAAGTTAAAAACGCAGTAGGGTTGTAATCAAATTAAGGATTTTAGAGAATCTTCAGAAAGGTTTTGTTCAAAGCAGTATTTTTCTTAATTTGAGCCATTGTTCTGCTAATTAGGTTATATTGAATTTTTGAGGTTTTGGCGAGGAGAAAGTGGGAGCGGGTTAGTTGGTTCTCGTATGATTATATGGTGGTTTCATTTAGGATTGTTTCTTCATTCAAATAATGAATAATCATATTAACGGAAGGCTGCCTGAATTTGAAGATTATTTGTTTGAAGTATTTGTTGGAAAGGTCAAGTTATTTCGTGCTTTTATGATTAGAATGAAAATGGAATGTGAATAAGTCTAGTAAATCGCAACTGAAGTTTTTCAATTCAATAAGGCTTTAACTAAGAATTAATCAAGGATAATGTAATTTAATGGGAATGTGAAATGTTTAAAGTGTAACGTTTCGTAACTGATGTCTTCATGTAATTTTGAGGTATAGTGAACTGTTATATTGAATCGGACAAGTCAGGTAAATTGGTTTAGGCTTATAAATAAGTACATTTCTTAGATAGAAAGATTAAATCGGAACAAATAAGATTTTGAATCATTAAATTTAAAAGTCGATCATTGTAACTTTTAGATCACAATCTTGAAATAAAGCTAAATACATTCGTTGATTATGTTCTAATTCTTCAAACTTTGTTAGAGGGAATAAATAATAATTTTGAAAGACATCTTTAAGTTTCGGCGAGTTCAAATCAAACTATTGCCCAATTTTGTAATCCCCTACACACCCACCCACAGTGCTCTGAACCGGTCGCGTGGTTATTAGGGATGGAAGTGGGCGCGTGGTGATGTTTTCTCTCATCAATGAAATACATGAAAAAACTCTTATTAAGATAATTTAAGATTTAATTGGTGATTTTTATTGTAACTTTTAAACTTTAGATTATTTTAGTCACATATGCAGGGTATTTTACCTTGTATATTGATACCATTACACAACAAAACAATTCAATAATTTTCAGTACTGAATAATGTAGAAAATCCACAAAATCACAAGAAACAAACAAATAAACAAAATGGTAAACAGTTGTTTATTCAAACTGAGCTAAATACTTTCGGAATGTTTTAGTTATCACTCACTGTCTTCTCGTTGCTCACTCCCTCGGAACCTGAAACAGGGAACAGCTGGTGTGTGTGTGCTCCTTGCACACTGAGACAATAAAGTCTGAATAACATGTTTTGGTGTAACGATTTTTCTTCCTTGGAGAGAAGCCACATTTCTTTTTATCATCATCCCCTATTGGTACTTCGGAGTGCACAGGTACTAGAGAGTCACTAACGATCCTTCTTATCTGTGATCGCAAAAGTGTAGGCAAGCATGCATTGTTGTTGCTCTTCTACTCAAATGGGGTTTGCAAAGTTGCATTACTAACTTCTTCTGATAGAGTCTCCTTGCATCAACATTTTCACTGTTAAATCTATATATGATTTAGCTGTTTAGAGCACCAATATCGAGTAGTGTGTAGAATATACGTAAAGCCCACCTGTTGGTTTTCCTGGCAACCATGAAGAGACTCTTCAACCCATCCACGCAGTCTACACCACCCTTCGTCATAAATGTAATGGTTTCGGGTTTAGCCTGCGCCTTTGTTGCTTCATTAATGCATTATCTTTCATGCATTGTGGAGAGAAATAATACATTTTTTCTTCTGTTTGATACATATGAACAAACGAACATGTCTTCTCCTTGAGCAAACATGCTTGAAAATGATAAATGGTGGTCTTCCCTTTGTATTCAGAAATTCGACAGGAATCTATGGTTTGTTAATCCTTAGAGTTCCAACTGGTGTTAAGCCGTCGTTGTTTAGAAGATCTAGCGCAAAAGGAACTGATGTGAAGAAATTGTCTGTTGTCACAATAATGCCAGATTTAGTAATTGAATTGATTAGATGAGACATTGCACAACTGCATGCGCACTGTTGTCCTGAACGTAGGGTCCGCAGACCACGAGGGCTTTTGTGTCCTCGGATAAACTCCATTTTCGTTGTGTAGTAGACATGCGCGTCCTCAAAGGAATATACTTTGATGCTGTACTTCCAGGTTTATTTGGCATGTAACATAGAAAAGAGCATCTTCCCCTGAAAGATTCAATTATTTCATCAACACTTGAGGTATCCATGAGGTTCATGAGGTATCCAGCAGATCGCACATTTCAATATGAATTCTTCAAATAATGTCCATATTGGAGCTAAATTGTCTTCTTGTTTTCTTTGCTGTCTTGTGTTGATGTCATCAAAACGAAGAGCACGTAGAAACATGCAAAACCGTTTCTGAGACATGACCAAACGAAACAATTCTGAAGCTGTTCCGTCAGTAGCCCACAAGTTTTCTAGATTCAAACGAGATCCCTTCATCATACCCGATAAATACAGCAAACCTAATACAGCTAACATTTTTTCATAATCAATATTACAAACATCTCTTTCACGTGTGATTTCTACACGTATTTCTGTTAATTTTAAATTCGTATATTCCACAATTTGTTTTATAGTGTCTTCAAAAAAAATAAAAATAAATGCCATGCTTCCATTGGCGATTTTAGATTTCGTGCTTGTTCTCTGACAACTGATAGATGTTTCACGAGATTCTTATGAATAGTTTTATGTGTTGTGTTTGTGCAGTGTACATCTCACGTGGTAACTCCAAGCTTCTCTGTGTATATAGGTCTATCTCTTAGTACTTGTTCAGAATGTACAACATCGGGTTCTGTTTCCATTTCTGAAAACTCACTTTCGCTATTTTGATCCATTTGTTCAACATTATCTCCTTCATTATCACTACAACTGTCCATTATCTCACTTGCATCTTCACCTGCGTCTTCCCTCCTGTTCATCTCCCTTTCCACCTCATCCATCCATTGTAAAACTTTTTGTGCAGTCTCGTCATACATAGTTCGATATATTCACCTACAGTCAATATATTTATAGTATTCAACAATGCCAGAAATAGTAACGTAACAGGACGCAAGGTGAAGTAAAATGTCACTGAACTTCAAAGCTTCCAAAAATGCACTGTTAACTAAAACAACAATTCTTCATCAACAAGCAGCAGTTGCAGACTGACGCGAAATGTAGTGAACTTGGAATACCTTGAAGGATATACACGTGCGCTTAACCATTGCGCAGCAGGACATGACTAAAGCAAGGAGTGAGGGATTGCCTCACCACGTGCAAGGTGCTGGGTTAAGAAGTTCCTTTTTCGCTTGCTAGTGAGCAGGCATGTGGTATGGTATGATAAGGCACACAAAAATACTCTACTGTTAGTTTTGTGAACTCACAATTTCTGGAAGCGAGAGTTTGTTACTGGTAATTTTGATGAAATGCAGTTAGATTTCCAAGTAGAAATTGAGTGTATAATTACAGCTCCTTTTGATAATTATAAGGAACAAATATTCATTATAGTTACTCTGATGTTTTCAGAAGCATACGTAACTGTTTTGAGTGTAATCTGTTTCAATTCTTTATTTGTTAACAGAGCTACGACAATGCATACTTACATCCTCATGACTGCTTTCATAGCTGGAATGAGAAAATAAATATCAGAGACAGTATTCTCAGTCAGGTCTATAATTTTAAGGGTACTTGGAAAAATAAAATATATTTATGACTTAACAGTACCTGTTGCATATCCAACTTGCTTGTCTGTACAGTTGCATAATTCAATTTTCCTTTCCATCTTGCATTGCGATATACATGCCTCGTAACTGTAATATTTAAAAGTCCATAATTCTTCAGACTCTTGAGGAAACTTACAGCGTCTTGAGTCAATTGGAATTTTATGTACATCGTCATCACTGTCTTCGGCCTCAATGAGAATATTTGTTACGTACTTCGAGAACAGATATCGGGAATCACCTACGTAGAACTGTTCTAGAACCAATCCTATTGGAGGTCTGATATGGGGCTAAAATATAGTTGTTTTTAGGATTCAGTTAAAGTGTATTACGTAGTGTATCTTAACTACATAATTAATATGGCGATTGTGTGCAACAGTGTCCCACCCCACGCTTTTACAAGACATTTTAGATAGGTCCAGTTATTACTGCTCGTGTCAGTAAGGACATATTGAATACCACTAAGTATATATGTATGTTTTCGTATAATACTTTGTTCATAACTTTATATATCACTATAATTTCAAAGTTAATTTGCACCTGATATGTAAACACGACCATCCCCTATTTTCCTTAATCTTTTTCTCCCTCTTTCAAAGTGTGGGTTGGATTATTGTTGCACTAAAATCTTTACTTCACCATAGATATTTTAAAAAAAGCAAGTAATTGTTTAGTTATTAGTTTCATGATGTACTTCTGAATTTTATAATCAAATGTTAATCTGCTTCCGAATAATATACTATTGCATCATTGCCAAGTTAATGTAAGCAATTGAAAGTATTTGTTTTTAATTGAAAACGAATATATTGTTATAGTATTATGATAAGAAAATAATATGTATTTCAAATTGTTATGTGTATTAAACACATCTGTTGGAAAAGTTGTGTCATAAGAGGAAAACAGTTCACAGTACATTTGTGTAAACAGAATTATTGTAAGCTGTACAACTTACATAAAAGTGCATAGCGTAAACTAAAGTTATAAAACAGTTAGTAGTTAATGGACAACGCAAATACCCATGTTAAAATGTGAACAAACTGAGTAAATAGAAAACGGTTGTGTCAGTCAAGCCGGACTACATCATATGGAGTTATAAAGATTGCAAACATCACCCGGAAGTAAAGAACCGATGAGATGGTCATTCCTGAACAAAATCAAAGCTTAACATAAATTCTAACCAAATCTAACCCTCTAGGCTCAGACATATTAGAGATAAACACGTGTATACAAGGTAGGAGCTCTAGACATCTCTGGAGACCGTCATGTAAGTTAGTCCTAATTGACAGTCATCATCTAATTGTTTAGTTTTTTTTCTCTCGCTCTCTCTATATATGCATATTTTAATAAGATAAGGTTTTATTGAATTATCGTAGATTTAATCCACTACTATCAATCGTTTACTATGCATTTGTTATTTTAATTGAATTCTTGCGTTTTACGTCCCAACACTGTTTAACCTGAATTCACATAGACTCAAGCTTCGGCAATCAAGTTACACTTGAGTAAACAACGATGTTGTCTATGAATAAGTATCTGTCAAGCCAATTGCTTGACTTGGATGTAGTACCTCTCCGATTGAAACTACCGCAATTTCCGCTACATTCAGGCAAAATATAATTGAAGAGATTAGAGCAAAATTGACTTTCTTCATTTTGTTTATTTTCCAGGAGAAAAAAACGTTTTAAATATTTCAGGCTTGATGATAAGAAAAAGTATTTTCTGACAGATGATAGGTGCTCAGCCTGTAAATATTTCAAATGAAATATTTCGTGATTATCTTAAGTGGTAGTCCCTGTGCATAAACTTCTCTTTTGGAGAAGTCCCTTTTTTGCAAGAAAATGTTAAACTTGTTTTCAGAATAATTGAAGTATTTTACCCAAAGTTTCTGTGGAAACATTTGTTTTATTGTATACAGAAACACAAAACGTTCACTCATAAGCAGAAAGATCACTTTCGTTATGAATCTACTACGTCACTTCCAGATCGTCCTTCTCCACCATATGGTTTATACTCAGAACTATGCGGAGAGACAATGCCATTTAAATTCTCATGGGCATGATCAGTATCGTCCTCTTGCAAGATGGCCATTTTTCTTCCGTATATAGAATTTCGGTGCAAAAAGAACTTCCTCCTATAGAAATTTCACTTTTGTATAATTCAATCTAAGCAGTTTATGATTCCGGAAAGGAACTTCGGTGTAGTTCCTTATTGGGACGAGGAGGAAATAGCCTTTTCCACCATTCGAAACATTATTTTTTTATTGGAAGAAAATATAAAAATCTCCAAATGACCACTTCTGGAGAAGTGCCTTTTTGCACAGAACCCTTCAATTGAGCTATAATTCTGAAAAGCAGATTATAAACAATAGCTTAAATTCTAAATGCGATTCAAAACATAAAATAGAAGGTTTAACCAGAAAATTAGTTCTATAATTTAATGATACCTCCAATTTGTTACATCTCTATTCACTCAGAATGTTGACAGAAGCCAACCAGAATATTAAACTTCAAATGGTGTTAGTTTCATATGATCTAATTTTACAGTACCCTAAGTCTATCTTTGATCTTGCTCTAGTGTTATAAAGTGTTCAGATGTCCATACATTAATAGAGCCGAAAATGTTCATGATTATCATTTTATTTAAAATAACATAGTTGTTATGTGTTTGACCTTCATTACAAATGCCATGTATACAATATTCAAGGAAATCAAACTCTTGTTCTAATTAGCTGGGTTTAATGTATAAGGGAGCGAAGTATAGTACAAAGTGGCAGCTGGAGATTAAGAGGAGGGGATTCGAAAAAATGCAAAGGCTGAATAACAGTGAAGAGCAGTATAACAAAGCAGTGAAAGTTAATAAGTAACTAAGTACTGCAAACACACATATGAAACAATTTTAATTTATAAACTTTCCAATGAATTAGATGTCACAGCCAGTAAACTATCTTTCAAAAAATATATCGTGACTAACTTAAACGGTTCCAAGTATAATTTGGTTTAAACCCTTAGGTCGAAACCCGTCTTAAGATGGAACAAGTTATTTATATTTAGTACCTTAACCCTTCTAAAGACGCAAATACTTTTTAGACAACTCATGCTAATGAATATTGATGTCCAAAGAAGCGAACGTATTTCTTAAAAATTTAAAGCGTTGTTAGTACTATTTTTTAACAGATTTTGCACAGCAACTTCTGCATATGTTCACTAATTTTGTATTCGAAGTAAAATGATGTTCTTACAGCAGTAATTCTATAAGGTTCTTCTGGTGGAGGAATAGCTCAGATTTTACTTACGAGTGAGAATAGTAAGTTTAATAAATCTCTTCATGATAATAACGACTTCAGTTTGTCAATCAGTACTACCAGCGAGTCTGATAAGACTTTCCATGATGGCGGTAACAACGATTGGAAGTTACGTCTGGAGAACCACATTTCGCATTCAAGGAAAAATGTTGATGTGAAAATAAAGCTAAAAGATTGTAGTAATCCAGTGTTTATATTCGAGAAGTTTTCTGACAACAAATTATTTAACTGATTATTAAGTAAAAAAATTAGTATCGGTAGAAAATTGATAAAAACGTCTTCATGAAAGATGCAAAGGAGTTCTCGTGATAAAGATTGGATGGATAAAACAGTATAAATTATAGTTAATGCAGTGAAAGTAATAACAGTGTAGAGTACTGCAATAATCAATGCAGTTAAAGCAGTAACAGTGTAGTAGTAATTAATGCCCTATTATTGCGTTATAGGCAGGTTATTACAATAACCAAACAACAATTTGCAGTTTAAAAAGAACAAGGAACTTGTACTTTTATGACAAAAATGATAATTTTGCTGTTTTACCTGTGTTACGTAATTACACACTAAAGGGTTTAACATATAAAGAAGTTGAATTGAAAGCCCACCTCACGATTGAACATCTATATATTAGATAATGCATTGAGTATTACGCTTGAAAATGACGGATACACTCATGTTATAATGTGTGTGAGTGAGTTTCGTAACCAAAATAAGTAAATCGGTTATCCAAAATAAATAATCGGTTCATTTATATTCAGGGCTTGCAACCGATCCTTATTCCCAGATTTCCAATCAGTACGCCACGCCCAAGATCTATACATAGATAACGTTTACAATATTAGTAGAACATCTGCAGTAAAGGGAGATACGAAAGTACAGGACCAAATAAAATAGTGTAGCTGAAGACACTCAATATGAAACAATAATTAAATAAAGTAGCACAAATACCATAAAACTTTATCCTTTTCATGAAAATTGAGAAAATATAATTAGAGAAGAATGTACAAACTTTCTTTTTAATAAAAAAGTGAGTTTTCTCCCCTAAGAAATACTAAACATTGACAACTAATTGCTGAAATATTTAAACGAAAGAGGTAAGTAATCTGGAAATAATAGCGGTTTTTAGAATATAAAATACATGGAAGTAAATGGCACAGATGAGCTTTAAATGCTGATTACAAGAAAACATCTCTCTTGAACTTTCATTCTTTTCTGTACTTTTGAAATGCGAATGAAAAGAAACAGCAGAGCTTCGAGATCCACGTGTGAAATCGTCGCCGAAACAACGTAGTAACCAATATCACCTACAGAGATGAACAACGTGGAAGGTGGACACGTAAGGCCGATCATGGAAAGGAACATGGGCTTTCTAGCATTTTATGAGGAGTACAATCCACGTATATTTTAACAACTCAATTTTAAAATTGCTTTAGTGAAGGTTTTGAGCTCCTACTCAAAACTCCTACTTATTTCTTGAATGGCTTATGTTGAGGGGTTTTGAGATTGCTAAAGGTTTTGCAATGGTTATTTAATGCTGAAGAATCAAGTGCCTTTGAAAGGTTAGTTACGCGCTTCGGAGACAACACCAAAAATAACCGATCATCATTTCACATATCTGAGGCGTTGACAATGTCTGGAACACACTATTGTCATCTCTTTCCTATAATATATTTCAAATATTCGGAATTTTTGAATGTTGAATCCTGCTAATCTTTAGGCGATAACTCAAGCAATAATGTCTGGATCACTGACTAAAGTGTACCACTGAGCATCACCACCAAGCCAGAATATCAGAGAGGCACGAAAAGGATAGAACCATAGAAAGCAGTTTTGCTTCAAGTACTGGATGTGAAACAAAGATTCAATCAAACAACAGAGAGGCCAAAACATTTTCTCATTTCGACAGAAAATGAAATAGAAGGGAAAAAACACTATCCAGATTTATGTGTCAATGCGTCGGCAAGAAGAATCTAGCATCCAACATCACTCAGAGGGAAAGGGAAAATGAGAGGGATTGTTGGCAACTTGAAGCGATAACACTAATAAGGAAATGTAAATTCTACATACAAGAAAACGCCAGTAGATTAGAATGAATATCCATTACTCTTAGTGTTCCATAAATTCTGTACTCTGGCAGTAATCAGATATAGCTTAGATGGAAACTTACAGCGCTCCTTCATAGTTTATACTAGAACGAGCAACCAAGTCATTTCCAACCAAAAATATAGGCCTAGGGACCGCTCTCAGCGGCCGCCTTTCCTAGTTAAGAATTTTCAGATTATTTCATCATTCACAAAAGTCAAATGGCGAATGATACCTACCAGTTAGAGCCTTATCGACTTGTTTCGTCTCCTCGCGATTTCCCGTTCTAACGCTGAGATACATAAAGGTCATACATTCAGTTCATCGTTGTCTCATCTGAAGGTCCTGGCTTCAAAACCAACGGAAACTTATCCTCATCGGTTTTTTCAGGTCTTTTCTTCAGTAACAACAGTCTAATGTCAGTATGTCACGTACGAACAAGGTACCGGAAAACTACCTTTCAGTATTCTTGCGATCACTTTAGCGCGGCTTGACCCTAAAATGTATAAAGGCGATCGATATATATATATATTCATCACGTTCAAATTAAGTTTCGCATATTTCGAATAATATGCATATTTCGAATAATATTTTGACCGAACTTCGTCCTGTAATTCAAATCTATTTTCTGCTTCAAAACTAAGCCCAAATTCTAGTCAGCTTTTCAACGTACACAATGTCCTTGATATAGGTATCTAATGAATTCCACAACGTATATATTAGTAACATCACTGTTAAGGGTATCCAGTCCTACACATGGATATCCATTCAACGTGCACACTGTCCAATACAAGTCCATCAAATTTCTCAACATCCAGTAGACGTCTGTGGCACATCCATTTTAGCCATCCAGTAGATGGCTCCATGTCCTTTACAAAGACATCATTTAACTGTCCGCCTTTGGGACATCCAGTTTATGTACATATGCTCACCCATTCAATGTCCTCCCAGTCATTCTTCTCGACGTTCATTTTCGGTACATCTTTGAATGTTCACCTCATGTCAAATATGTAATTGAAAATTAATTGGATGTCCTAGGGCAGGATATAACGTAAAATGAACATACTGTGTTATTATAGAATTAAAGGTTGAATTGCCTTACTTCATCTATTAGCACGCTCCTAATGGAGTAGTTGATTCTATTAAACAATTGAACTGTAGCCTGAGGAAGGTTCAGTTACATGGCAACTGCAACTGTTATTTCTTACTGACTCGGTTAGTTTAATGCTTATTGGTTTTGTTTACACATTCTCTGTATGCCCTAATTTATTATTTAGTGCGTATTCTGTAGGAGAGCTATACTTGTAGCTATAGTACATCACGTTATAAGAATGTTAAATTAAAGGTTTTTAGGTGTTTCCTTGCTCGTCGAAGGCGGGTCGTTCTGTAAATATTAATGTGAGTGTTTTGTCCCTATGAATCTTAAAACTGAGTTGGAGTAGCGTGATAATGTTTACCAGAATGTGGTGTGTTGATATGCCAATGCGATTCGTATAATAAATTGACCAAAATATAACATTTACATTTTTAGTGCAAAGTAATTCTAAGAGTGATATATCACTTGACACTAAAACATCACACTACAAGAATAAAGAATATATAAATCAAATTGATGTTTATTATAAAATATCTTGAATATAATGATATGTGTAATACTTTCTTTCGTATTAATGAGAATTATCAAAATCGAGGATAATGTGTTTGACCAACTTCCGCGGCCATCCGTGAGAAATGCTCTACGAACTTGGAAAAGGCGCCAATGTGGTTAATCGATGTGCCAGGACTATACGTACAGGCAGTCTGTGCTTGTGGCCCGTGGTATGGTGCGGTCGTTGTGATGTGGCATTTCGTTGGGTAGTGCCTGCGTGGAACTATCCAGATGCGCTGCACTGTGGACGCAGTCCTTCCAATACGGGCACCAATGTCCCGGAAGGTTAAAGCGCCCTCGTGATATGCCATTATTCTTCCGCGATCAAAAGTGGAAACTTGCTGGAAGGCCTGACTCATTCGACGACGAACCATCTTTCGACCATATACACAAACTCACGT